>JAYKOZ010000048.1:15000-65000 GCA_036172795.1 Pelodytes ibericus | reverse complement strand
CTTGTCGCCGGTGCTCAAAGCGAGCATAAATCACGGGCACGCCTCCGTGAGGTCACACGTGATGTATAGAGGTCTTGCGATCTTTTGGCAGGGACCCACAGGGTCTATTAAGACTGGGTCTCTGCCATAGAGTTCCTGGCTACTGATCACATCATGATCAAATCGTGACGTTTTGGTGCTCACGTCATCTGGGATGCAAGCACCATGCGTTATGAAGGGGTTAAGCAACTATGCAAAAAAATAAACAAGTGGGTAGTAGAGGCATTATCAAACACAAATCCACACACGGCTTGTTTGGTATATGTAGATTTGTGTTTGATAATGCCTCTGCCACCCACTGAATTTCACCTTTACCCCACCATTACTTGTTCTTAGCCAAACAAAGCAGCAGTAACGATTTACATGTATAACTTCAAAGACTGAATGTATTTCTGACAATACCAGTACAAAATTAAGATGCCTTCTTCTGATCCACAAAATATTTGGCAATTTTTACTAAACAAATACAATAACCCGTACCTGCCAATAACTGTATTTTTTTTAACTTGTATATGTTTTACAGATTCCTCTGGAGAACAGTCACTGAGATTCGTTTCAGGTACTTTATTCACTTCTGTTTTCGAAGTAAGTTTTCTTGGTGCTAGAAAAAAAGAAAAATCATATACACTTATTTTTATTAAACATGCAATAAAAAAATAGATTGTTTTATGTTTTTGCAGTGGGACATCAGTGTAGTCTTGGAATTAAAATGGAATAACTGCATTGACCATTTAAAAATAAGCATGCACTTGTTTAAATTGTGGTGTCTTTTTAGTTTTTGCAGTTCTTAACATGAAAAGATTAGTAGGAAGCAAACTATAACAGTAACTAGTTTAAATTCCTAAGAATTTAATGCATGCATTTAATGGCAAAAAATATACTAAAAAAAATGTAATGCTAGTTACAGATGGGCAGAGTTGAAAAAAAGAAAAAAAAAACAATATAAAAACAAAATCTATTTCAAATTTTGCTCGTAAAAATCACATCCACAAAACAGTAGTCATGTTGTTAAGATTGCTCGGAGGTGGGGACAGAACCTACCCAGTCCTTTAAAACAAAAAGGGGGGGGGGGGGGGCATGATCTGCATACTATCTACAGGAGGAAAAATACTATAATTTTAGATTTGTTGGTATGTCGCACAAAGCTCTTCTTCTAATCCTGGTCTCATCATCTGGTGCTTAAGTGTTTAAGTATTACATACATCCTAGGCTACAGTGCTTATTCAGCAATAGTATATGTAGCTCTGGAAGGGGAATACTAATTACAAGTGGGTAAATATATTTCACCACCCCAAAAGGGGCAATTTAAAAAAAAAAAAAAAAACAGAAGACGTGATCTGTGATTTATACCAGAGGAGACAGACTTAATATAAGCAATCCATGCTTTTTCACTACTGCTGTAAGAAACATACAGGAAAAGAAAACAGTACACTCGCTTATTCTTCTTCAGTGGTGCTTTAATCAATAAAGAGTGCAAATGAGGATACCAATAGTTTTTTTGCTACTTTAGCTGTGTCCATTTAAATTAAAGTGCATGCTGGCTTTTTAAATGAATCCCTGCATATTAGATATTGTTTTTTGTTTTTTAAGGACAGATAGGGCTTTCTTTTTTAGAATTAACCCTTTGTATAATGTATCAAATTTGATAAAGACTTTTTTAAAAATTCTGGGACACAGTATATATTGCTCCTCTCTCTGACACAGAATAAAACGGTCAGTGAGAGAGAGAGAGGGAGGGAAGATTTTGACAGAGTTCATATAGCACTAATTTCCGTTTACTGTATTTTTTGCATTTATTGAATGTTATCAATGTGATTGAGTTTCACAGTGATCACATTAATAAATTAAAAAAAATAATGGTTGATCCTGGTCTGCCTAACTGTTAAGGCAACCAGAAACAACTCAACCCCTTCTCTACCCCCAAATTTGGGGGAGGATGGCAATGGATTGTTATTAGCTTTTACAGTAATCAAATTCCTCACTGAAATAGCTGAGACAGCCTGTTTCAGCTATTGCAGGCTTAGACAGCCCCTTTTCCGGGTGTTTCAGACTTGACTCAATGTCCGTCAATGGCTGTCTGAAACACCCCTCACCTGATTTGCATAGGGTGGCGGGTGCGTGATTGACAGGTCAGGGTGCTATTTTAAAGGCAGCCCGTAAATATATGGGCATGGTCGCCAATGCACTGCATTGGGAGCCGTACATGTATGGCCATTGTCTTGAAGGGGTTAAAACTTTAATTTGGCATTTATGTGTGGTATCCTCCTTGGCACGGTGTATTGATTAAAGCACCTTTAACCTCTTGAGGACCAGGGATTTTCTGGTCCAATGACCAAAGCGATTTTTAAATTTTTGTTATGTGGTTGTTTAAATGTAATTTTCCTCTCTGCCATTTAAATCACCAATACTACCAAAACACAGACAATTTTACTGTATTCAAACCATAACCATAAAATGACTCTTCAGAGACTGGAAATAAAAAGCGGGGAGGGAGAACCAATTGACTATCTTGGAATAAAAATAACACCTCAAATTGAAGGACTGGTCCCAATAAATTACTCCTTTCTGCTAATAGAGCTACAAAGAGAAACCAAAAAATGGGCAAGAGGAGAAGTCTCCTGGATGGGTCGAGTGAATATTTTAAAAGCTTAAATCCTCCCAAAATTGATCTATTTATTTAGAACAATACCATATAGAGTCCCAACTAAGCTTATTAGAGAGTTTGAAATGTTATTCTCCAAATTCCCCTGGGGAGCCAAAAAACCCAGAATTTCAAACCAAACTTTAAAGCAACCCTTACAGAAGGGGGGTCTGGGTTACCCAGACCGTCAAAGAATCTTTGAAAGTTGTCAACTATCACACTTAAATGCTTGGAGTCAACCAAGAAAAATCGACCCCCCCCCTGGAAGGACATCGAGAGGTATCAAACTAAAGTAACTGATCCCTCATTAATACGCTGGCTACCAAACAAATTTTTAAAAAAATTGAGAAACACATCGAAAATAATAAAAGATACTATGCTGACGCTACACAGAATTAAAAAACTAGACACCACTGCGGATAAAATCTCTAAATTAGCCCCAATTCAAACCATCTCTCTCTGCACTCCAGACCTGAATCTGAGCAGTTGGCAGACTGTAGGCATAGAGACAGTAGGAGACCTATATAACGAGGAAACAATAATACCTTTTCCAGAACTACAACAGAAATACGAACTTAATACAAATCAACTATTCAACTATCTCAGAGTCAAAAACTTTCTGGGAGTGAACCCGCCAGACAATCAATCGCAGTGGGACGCTTTCCTCTTTCAGCCACCACAGAGTAACGCGATCTCTGAAACTCAAAATTTTTTCTGGAGGCTAACACCAGGGGCTAAACACTGGGCACTGAATAAATGGGAGACCGATACAGGATTCCAAGCTCCTTTTAAGGACTGGTGTACAGCGTGGAATGATACCAGGAAGGCGTCCCACTGCATTGATATTCAGGAACAATACTTCAAGCTAATAAATAGATGGTACTTTGTCCCCTCCCGATTGGCTAGATACTCCCACGAGGGATGTGACATATGCTGAAGATGCCTAAAGAGCAGAGGTTCCCAAGCCCACATATGGTGGGAATGTGACATCCTCAAAGTTCTGAAGGAAAGGGTGACATCTGTAATAGGATTGCTGTTTGAGAACAGAATTGATTTAACACCACAGATGTTTCTCTTCCACCTGGATATACCAATTAGGGATCATAACCAGAGGTTGCTCTGTATTAACGTGCTCTCTGCAGTTAAAGTTTGTATTGCCAGATATTGGAGGAGAATTGAAGTTCCCTCATGGAGCGAAGTCAGAAGCCAAATAGAATTCCAAGCCTCCTCTGAGAGATATTTCCACAGGAATACAATAATATAACAGTGTAACCAGCGCTGATATCTTAGCTCTTAGCAGCACTTAGGTAGTGTGTCCCTAAACCACACAGCAACAAAGTGAGAACATAAAAAACATAAAAATGCGCTTGAGAGCAAACTGTGATTAAGCACCTTAGTGAGAAAAATATATAGTGGCTCTCAAATGAGAGATAGTGGATCTATTTTCCAAGAAATCAGGGAGATGGTGTCAGTCCCCCTTAAGGGGATACACTTACAAACTCTTTGAAAGAGACAGCACTTCAGGTATGTCCGGTAGAAATCTGGCTTCAGAGTAGTAATTCTCATGAAAACACAGTAGAGGACATCAATTAATAATAGAACAGGTAGATTTTAATAAAAAAATAGTAGCTGCTTACATGAGGATTCTGGAAGTCACATGAAGTGGGCGCCACACAGAATGACAGGAATCCTTTACAGCAAGTAGTATAAAATATTACAAAATATTACTTTAAATATAGAAAAATAATAAAAGTAATAAAAGTACAATGGTAGGAATAGCAGGTTGAGTCCTGGACTCAACCTGCTATTCCTACCATTGTACTTTTATTACTTTTATTTTTCTATATTTAAAGTAATATTTTGTAATATTTTATACTACTTGCTGTAAAGGATTCCTGTCATTCTGTGTGGCGCCCACTTCATGTGACTTCCAGAATCCTCATGTAAGCAGCTACTATTTTTTTATTAAAATCTACCTGTTCTATTATTAATTGATGTCCTCTACTGTGTTTTCATGAGAATTACTACTCTGAAGCCAGATTTCTACCGGACATACCTGAAGTGCTGTCTCTTTCAAAGAGTTTGTAAGTGTATCCCCTTAAGGGGGACTGACACCATCTCCCTGATTTCTTGGAAAATAGATCCACTATCTCTCATTTGAGAGCCACTATATATTTTTCTCACTAAGGTGCTTAATCACAGTTTGCTCTCAAGCGCATTTTTATGTTTTTTATATTTCCACAGGAATGTCACAAAGACGCTGGCTAAATATGAGGAAACATGGCCCCTGTTAAGGGAATAAAGCATAATATCAGATCCCGACTCTATCTGATAGGCCAGGAGAGTTGAAGGTTGAGAAGGATATAACCCCAGAAGGTCGTCCCCGCACGTGACCTCTTCCCCCCACCCTCCCCGGTGCCCACACCCCTGACGGCAGATCAGATGCGTGAGTAATGTATGAAAGGTAAGAAGATTGGAATACTGTTATTAAGAGAGAGGAGATAATTGAGTGAATCTGAGTGACTGTTGATTGGAAGTTGAATAGAGAGCCAAGGCACACCTATGGAATAGTTCAGTACAGACGGGGACAGTGTATAGGGGTGGGGAGATAGGACACAAAACCATTAAAAGACAGGGGAATCCTCTCAAAAAACCTGTTAGGTTAAGAGCGAGAATAACCGGCTAACGAGAGCATTTATTAGTACAACCGATCACCTATGACAACTTCCCTCTCCCGCCCCATACACCTTGGCACGGTATATGCAATGTATATGGATGAATGTACATGTATGATTAATCCTATATGAAATGTCTTATATATAAAAATAAAGATGATATATTTAAAAAAAAAATCACCAATACTAGTTTTATGTTATAAAAGGGGAAAGAAATGTGAATTGTTTTTATTATTTTCCCAATAATAGGCTACACAACTAGTGCAACATTAACACCATTATCCCAACTAAATAAAGAAAAATATAGGTTCCCAAACCTCACAAAAAAAGAGAGAAAAACTCTGACTAGTGCAATGTTACTAGTCAGAGCCATCAGAACCACGGACACAGGAGGGGTTAACTTTTTTTTTCTTCTACGCTTTCCTGTCACACTTTGTGCGTCACAATTAGTATGTGAAGCACGGGGAGGGAATTGGAGACAAAGTCAATGAATAAACACATTGACTTTTCCATCTAAATTGCATGTGATCACATAGCTGGAAACCTGCCAATCGGGTAAGAGGCAGAATCCTGGACCCGTTACGGCTGGTGGTGTGCACCACCGTTTTAACTACATGACGAGTTAACTGAGTACTTTGAATTTTGTTGTAACATGTACTCCGAAAAGCAGATAAGTTAAAGAAGACTAATTATAATATATTCCACCAAGAGTTCAAAAAATGGATGGTTAAGTAGTATAAAATCTGTGGTTAAGTAGTATAAAATCAATGAATAATATTACAAACCAAATCTCTTCAGACAGCAGTTATTATCAAGCAGTAAGTTGTGCAGAATTGTCGTTCTCTGAAACCTGGTATACTTAATAAACCTCCATTGTTACAGTGCGCTATACGTGCTGTAAAGTGACAATTCAATAAAACAGTGGTTCAACTGTGCAAATTATGCAATGTATACCCAGTGAGGCAAATACAGAGGTATATTAATAGTGCAAATATAGAGACATGGAGCACTCACATATAGTCCCTATATTCTTGGGACAAAACAAAGTACGTGACAGCTCCTTTTCCTGGATTCTTTCAACCTCAAAGGAATAAAAGATGGTTTTAGTGAATTAAAATGGAATTTAATATAAAGTGCATATAATATCTTACACTTAGGATCTGGAACATCATGCAGGTACAGACAAACTGGAACATAGAAGATAAAAGCAGGATCTGGTAAAATCTCAAATGAGTGTTTGATCAAAGCGTTTCGCCCGTTTTAAATGGGCTTCAACAGGATCCAACAGCACTCATGAGAGATGAAGCTGTTTATATATAGTGTCTGCAATATTAGGTCGTATCAGCAGCGACGCGACCCGCCCACAGCGTCACGTCACTGCTAACGCGACCATTGAATCCGAAAAAAAAGAATCTTCGGCTTTCTCCGCTGTCTGTTCGTAATAATCCGGGAGAGGTATGGTCTCCCTTAGGATATTATAGTAAAACCGAAGATGTTGTGGATAAACCGAAACTCTGCTTGAACATCTTTGCCATTACGTTACCCATTCCACTAGAGCCGAACTTCGGTTTCAGAAGTCTTCGTTTACACATTTCTCATCGGTTTAAGGCAGTTAAAACATTTGGTATGTGATGAATATAAAGGGAAAAACACACAGAAAAACAAGTGTTTTATCCTAGACAAATAAAAGTTCCAACAGTCAAATAAATGGAAGGTGCTTGTGCAAAAGGGAGAAAAATTATCAGTTTTAAAATATTAAAAATATAAAAAAAAAATCATTTATTGTAAATTTAAAATATACATATATTGCACAGCCCATTCAGTTAACTGTTATAGATATACAAAAAAAGTTTACATAAAATTGTAGAGGTCAAAATCCGCATTCAATCCTTGTGGTCTTAGCGTATCTAAATTTAAAACCCATTTCATTTCCTTTTGACCTATATTCTTAATATTGTCTCCTCCTCGCCAATGTTTGCTAACTTTTTCTATGGCACAGACTTTTAGGCCTTTTGGGTTTTTCTGGTGACATTCTAAAAAATGTTTAGAAAGGCTATGGGTTAATAGACCATTTTTTATATTTTTGACATGTTCCTCAATTCGTTTTTTTTGGCTGTCTGGTGGTCCTCCCCACATATTGTAATCCACACGGGCATTCCAAAAGATAAACGACATTGGCAGTGGAACATGTGATAAAATGATTAATTTGGTGTACTTGACCATTTTTAACGGAACAGAAGTCTAAAATAGGGTATTTCTGCCAAGTGGTAGATCTACACCCAATACAATTTAGGCAGCCGTAAAAACCTGGTTTGCGGGTCATAAAGTGACTAGGTGCTATGCTTTCCAGTTTTGTCTCCTTAGTAAAATTCCTAATTCCTAAACTCCTAATTTCAAAAAGAAACTTACTAGGAATTATACAGCTAAACTTAAAAACATAAATAAGACGGAGACCTCACACTTTTTAGGGGAGAAACCAGGTTTTTTTCCTTGTAAAATGTGTTCAGGGTATAATGTAGCCAAACATGAAAAAAGCCCCAAACTTTCTTTTATAGCTTCTGCTACTTCAGAAAAATTTGAAATCAAAGAATTTCTGACATGCCACACAAAAAATGGAATTTATGTGATAGAATGTCCTTGTGGACTCCAATATATAGGCAGAACGATAAGACCCCTTAAAAAAGAATAGAAGAACATGTGGCAAACATTAGAAAAGGGAATACACAATATTCCCTACCCCAACATTTTACCGAATGTCACCATAAAAACACAAAAGACCTCAAATTCTGGCCCATAATGATAGTTAAAAAATATTGGAGAGGAGGCAACAATATCAAAAAGATAGGACAAACTGAAATGGAATGGGTTTTTAAAATGGGCACTTTACACCCCACAGGTCTCAATGCAGACTTTGATCTTTTTAATTTTATTTAAAACTTTGTGCGAATTGGAAAAATGACAATTAATTTTAAATGGTTTTATAAATGATTTTTTTCTAATAAAAAAGTTTTTTATTCCTACTGAAGGAGATTTTTTTTAAATAATAAAAATGTTTTTCTATTCCTAGATTCAGCACAAAGTTTATATATTTATATTTTTTATGTATTTATAAAAGTGCAATATTGTCTTACTTAATTCTATGCATTTTTAGGTCTTTGTATGGATATTATATGGACCATCTACTGAGAAAACCCCTGCTTTGGAATATGTGGAATCTTGTCTATTTCGGTGTAATGTAAGTGTTATAAACCGAACTCCTTAAAACCGAACACTCCAGCTTCTTGATTCAGAAACAGAAGCCGAGAACCATACGAAATACATTAACCGAACGATGATTTGTTTAACCGAAGGAGGGCTAATACGAAGCAGCTTAACCGAAGCTGTTAAAACGAACAATGTCGAAAATATACGAAGTCTGCAATACGAACTACGGAAATACCCGAACGATATCACTAACCGAGTCTTGTAATACGAACAGACAGCGGAGAAAGCCGAAGATTCTATTTTTTCAGATTCAATGGTCGCGTTAGCAGTGACGTGACACTGTGGGCGGGTCGCGTCGCTGCTGATACGACCTAACATTGCAGACACTATATATAAACAGCTTCATCTCTCATGAGTGCTGTTGTATCCTGATGAAGCCCATTTAAAACGGGCGAAACGCGTTGATCAAACACTCATTTGAGATTTTACCAGATCCTGCTTTAATCTTCTATGTTCCAGTTTGTCTGTACCTGCTGATGTTCCAGATCCTAAGTGTAAGATATTATATGCACTTTATATTAAATTCCATTTTAATTCACTAAAACCATCTTTTAATCCTTGGAGGTTGAAAGAATCCAGGAAAAGGAGCTGTCACGTACTTTATGTTTTGTCCCAACAATAAAGGGACTGTATGTGAGTGCTCCATGTCTCTATATTTGCACTATTAATATACCTCTTGCATAATTTGCACAGTTGAACCACTGTTTTATTGAATTGTCACTTTACAGCACGTATAGCGCACTGTCACTTTTTTGTATTTTCTCTTCACGTACCCTGTTGAAGCATTGTGGGATAGCTGCTAGACAAGTTGCTGCTTGTGCAATATTCTCTCTAGCGCCATCTACCTCAAACCTGTTCCAAAACCTCCATTGAAATGAAGATTATTGTTCTGTCTGGGTTGTGTTTAGAGTGGCCACATTCCCATTTTATTCAGTGACACTTATGACAAATGCACACTCCAAGGCTGTAATCAGTAGTAGAATGGTGTGCAATCTTTATTCTATCCAGTACACTGCGGGTGTTTTCAAATGTGTCCCTGAATAAAACGGCCTAGTTGTGTTTCATAAGACTCTGCAGCATCTTATCCAAGGCCTGCTTGCCGCTACCAAGAGTTCCTCAACAGACACCAATCCTTGCCACTGAACCACATTACAAGGTTAACTCCAGGCCCAGGAATACACAAACAATTCAATTTCTTTTTATTTGACAATCTACCCCCACAACTCCACCCCCCCACCCCCGACTTGGCCAATGCATCCTCTACACAGCCATCTTCCCCCCCAGACTTAGCCAATGCATCCCCCACACAGCCACCACCCCCCAGACTTGGCCAATGCATCCCCCACACAGCCACCCCCCCCCAGATTTGACCAATGCATCCCCCACACAGCCACCCCCCCCCCCCCATACTAGGCCAATGCAATGCATCCCCCACACAGCCACCCCCCCCTCCCCAGACTTGGGCAATGCATCCCCCACACAGCCACCCCCAACGCAGCCACCCCCCACCCCCGACTTGGCCAATGCATCCCCCACCCCACCAGACTTGGCTAATGCACCCCCCACCCCCCCCCCCACCCCCCACATGGCCAATACATTCCACCACACAGCCATCTTCCCCCCCAGACCTGGCTAATGCATTCCCCAAACATCTCATACAATACTAACACCACACACATATTAGATTACACATTGGCTCAAACGGACAGCCTGTGATGTGAGGGGAAAATACCAAGGAAAAAAAAAATGTACAGAAACACTCCTTTAGAGTTGCAAATCTATCACCGCCTTTCATCACCTCTTGGATTTGATCTTAAGGTTTATTTTTCTTTCTAGTGTTCATAACGTAAGCTGTCCCCTACTTCTAAGCCAATAGAGACTATGAATTATTTACAAGACTGCTTTGACAAAGAAGAGAATCCATTAAGAGCCAAATATAAGCACGAAGCGCTACCCAATAGCTGATCACATATACTAGTCAGAAGATTGACTAAAACCACATTTCACATTAAATCTATAATTTATCTCCCTGAGATATAAATATGATCCTCAATAAATTCACGCCATTTGAGCTCTTCACTGCTGGTAAGCAGTGCTTAAACAATAACTAGGAATCTCATAAATTAAAACATCTTTAAACAGATCAAACAAAAGGTATAAAGGACCCATTGGAACAACAAGTACATATTAAAAGACTACCTCAAGCAGTTTATTAATTTAATAGATCATGCTGTACAGAGCAGGCAACACGTGCACCCTTTATTTACAAGCTCAAATATGTGATTACTTTCTTGCTGTATAGATAACAAAACATAAAGAACCAAACTCACCAAAGAAACTGCTTATTGGTTTCCCAGTGATTGAAGGCCGTGGCTTTTCCATTTCTCCATCGCTATAATTTTCTTTCACTGGTGTATTTGTATCAGATTTAGTAAACTGTGAATGCAGTCCCTTTTCAGATTTTGCTTTTGAGGTTTCCAAGTCTGAACTGTATTTTATGGACTTGAGCGCAGATTCTTGTTGATTTGCATCCTCAGAGTTATCGTTTTTTTCCACTCCGGAATTCTTTTGTTTCTTTACTGTTGCACTCTTTTCATTTTTGGATAATTGTCTGTTCTTCAATTCCAAGTTTTCTGCTAAGGAATCTTGATCTGTTTCACAAAATCAAGCAAAAGACTCATGTGCTAACATGATAACGTGTAATAACTCATTTAATATTAAGTCTACTACTCAAAAATGAAACACAAAGTGTCAGCAGATAAAATCCATTCGGGCCATCTAGTCTGCCCAATTTTATGAATACTTTCATTACCGTATTTGCTCGATTATAAGACGAGGTTTTTTTCAGAGCAAATGCTCTGAAAAATCCCCCTCGTCTTATAATCGAGGTCTCTTATAATCTGACCTCAAATTGAGGTCAGATTATAAGACATGGATCCAGGTCCCCAGCAGAGCTGTAGGGGACCTGGATCCCCCTCTCTAGCAGCAGGGGATGTCTGCGCAACGAGCGCAGACTCCCCTGCTTCCGCCCGGCACGACCGCCGGGGCTTCTGTGAAGAAGCCGGTATTTCCGCTTTCGTCACAGAAGTCCCGGCGAGCGTGCCGGGCGGCAGCAGGGGAGGTCTGCGCTCATCGCGCAGACTTCCTCTGCTGCCCCACTAGGGACCAGGGACAATCGGGCAGCTGGGGGATGTCTGCACGATACGTGCAGATATCCTCCATGCTGCCCGACACGGCAGACTATTATGACGGACCAGCTGTCCGTCATAATAGACTGCCGTGTCGGGCAGCATGGAGGATGTCTGCAAGTATCGTGCAGACATCCCCCGGCTGCCCCCACTAGCCACCAGGGATCAAGGTAAGGGGAAGGGAGGGAGGGGGGCAGAGAGACAGGGGGAGGGAGGGAGGGGGACAGAGAGACAGGGGGGACAGAGAGACAGGGGGGAGGGAGGGGGGCAGAGACAGAGTCAAGGGGAGGGAAGGGGTTAAGAGACAGAGACAAGGGGAGGGAAGGGGTTAAGAGACAGAGACAAGGGGAGTGAGGGGGTTAAGAGACAGGCAAGGGGAGGGGGGAGAGAGAGAAAAATGGGGGCAAGGGAAAGAGAAAGGCAGCATTGGCACATAAAAAGAAATAAAAACTAGAAATAAATTTTTTGATATCATAATTTTTTTATTAAAAAAGCAATTTACATATGAATATATACAAGTTTAACTTTTTTCCTATAGGGTAGTCTTATATTCAGGCTTTTAGTTTTTTTTCCTAAAGGAATATCCAAAGTTTGGGGGGTCGTCTTATAATCAGGGTCGTCTTATAATCGAGCAAATACGGTAGTTCCCGGTCTTATCCTATACCTAATAGAGCTTTATGCCTGTCACATGCATGCTTAGACCCCCTCACTATATTGATCTTGACAACATTTGCTGAAAGGTTATTCCATGTATGTAAAAGTCTCTCAGTAAAGTAATACTTCCTGATATTACTCTTTTTAAAACATTTGCCCCTCAGATTAAAGGCAATTGGGTCTATTCACCGAAATTTTATGAAGACGCAAGAAGGGAGGTCAAATCGGACATAGAATTTAAAACTAAAATGTTACCTCCCTGTCACCCCCTCAACAAATTCAACTCATATGCCCTTCATGCAAAGTAAACCAAAATTGCTATCCGCTAGAAAATGAAGGGAGTTCGATTTAGGAAGACTAAGTCCAAACTGCTTTCTGCAACGCAACAGCTCTAAAGATGGCGAGATGAATAAAACAAAAACAAAAACAAAAAAGGGTCTCCCCAACCCTTTAAGATTTCTGGGCCCCTAAAATACATATGGGCAGGGCCTGGAGCTGCCAAATGGTTCTCTTGTACATAAACACTGCATGTACATTACTGGGGTGTGGATGAGGTTAAAGTCGTGAATGCCCATAGGAATTATTTTCGCCACTTGCCCAGCCATTAGCCCCATCATTAGCGGACATAAGTGGTGCACTATATCTATTAGAGCAGGGCTTGACAAATTTAATTAAGTTTTAGGAGCCAGCTAAAAAATGTAGGAGCCAGACAACGGCACATCACAAAATCATAAACGCACGGAGACAGTCACATACACCAACCTCACATACACAGCCAGTTACATTCACACATGCCACATACACAGCCAGTTACATTCATACACAGCAAGTTACATTCACACACACCCCATACACAGCCAGTTACATTCACACACACCCCATACACAGCCAGTTACATTCACACACACCACATACACAGCCAGTTACATTCACACACACCACATACACAGCCAGTTACATTCACACACACACACACCACATACACGGCCAGTTACATTCACACACACACACACACACACCACATACACGGCCAGTTACATTCACACACACACACACACCACATACACGGCCAGTTACATTCACACACACACACACACCACATACACGGCCAGTTACATTCACACACACACACCACATACACGGCCAGTTACATTCACACACACACACCACATACACGGCCAGTTACATTCACACACACACACCACATACACGGCCAGTTACATTCACACACACACACCACATACACGGCCAGTTACATTCACACACACACACACCACATACACGGCCAGTTACATTCACACACACACACACACCACATACACGGCCAGTTACATTCACACACACACACCACATACACAGCCAGTTACATTCTCACACACACACACACCACATACACAGCCAGTTACATTCACTCATACATACACACAGACCACATAGACAGCCAGTTACATTCACTCATACATACACAACCAGTTACATTCACTCATACATACACACAGACCACATACACAACCAGTTACATTCACTCATACATACACAGCCAGTTACCTTCACACATTTTTGTTCTTTAAAAAAAAAAAAAAAAACACACAAAAATGGTATTTCTTACGGTGTCCTCCCTCCCTGCAGGGGAGGGGGACATTTATGCTGGAGCCCGATCCTCTTTCGGTTTCTGCTAAGTGCCGTGTTGTCACGTGACACTCGGCACTACAACGTGTTGCGCGAGGGGGCGGAGCTTACAGTCTGTGTGATCCGCACAGACTTTCTCCCCTCGCGCTGCATGTAACAGATGGAAGTCGGCAAGGGCTCCCTGTGACAAACAGCACCCGGGCGCCAGGTCTGATTTCCTGGTCGCCATGGCGACCTGGCGCCCGGGGTTTGTCGAGCCCTGTATTAGAGGTTCGCAACAAAGACAAAAATTTAAATCCAATTGTTTCTAATTCCTATTTGTTGAATGGTACAATTGTTTTAAGGATACCTGTTGCAAATTATTATTTCCTGGCGTACATATGGGTAACTGCTTCCTCTCAGCCAAGAGAATAGGTATTAACTAGTAACTGGGCTACAGACAACCCATTCCTTTTTAACACCAAAGCCATTTATTTTTTTGATTTACTAATCTCACCAGTATCTCTTCTGGGTCTCTTCATAACTTCTCCCAGAATGTCTGCATCACCAGTTGTTTCAAGCTTACGTTTCGGCAGTTGCTTACGAGCTAAAAAATTAAGCAGAGAAAAAAAAAAAACCTGAAAAAGATGAATAAGCTGGCTTCTGTGTTTAACACCCATGACAAATATCACAACTTCGTAATCCATGCACTTTAAGAGAATGATAAACAGATTTTCATCTAGAGTGATGAAGTCTGATAGCTCAAAATCCACAAATGAAAGAAAAGAAAGAAACAAACACATGTTTAGCAGAACCATGTATTACCCTTCAGAGGCACATTTACTTGAATCGGAGATAAATGAGATGAATTAGATGGTTTCTGTGTTTAACACCCAGTGTTGTAGTCTGATATAAAAAAAACATGTAAACAGTCAATAATAATTTGAAATAGGTCACCTCGAATGGTCCCAAGGAAAAGAAAAAGAAAGAAACTATGAGGGATGGACCCTACCTAAGTAGGGCAGGGACACACACTAGGGAGGAAGGGGGAGGTTCACCTTTTTAGTTGTTTCTGCCCTACCAGATAGGTGGAGCCATCTCTTCTAGAGCCACCGGTAATGGCAGGAAAAAATATTTTTGTTTGGAGGGGCCCTTTAATAAAAAGCAGTAAAAGAACTGCTTACAAGAGATGATGGCAGGCTTACAATAACCCCACTCCTTATCACATCTAATTGAAGTACAGTCCAGCTAAGGAAACATATCACGTTCTATATTTCTGCAAAAAAGGATATACATGGACATGACTTACTACCTTTAAGTAGATTATTTAACCCCTTAAGGACAGAGCCTTTGAAACATTTTTGTCCTTTCTGGACAATGGCTATTTTAACATTTCTGTGCTGTTTGTGTTTAGCAGCAATTTTCTTCTTCGTCATTTGCTGTACCCACACATATTATATATTGTTTTTATCGGGACAAAAAGGGCTTTCTATGGATGCCATATTTTTGATCATATCTTATCATATTAAAAAAAAAAATATATACACAAATTTCCTGACTTTTATTTGAAACAACTTCTCCTCATCGACAATAGCGAACGAAAAAACATGCTAAATAGATTCTTCTATTTCTCCTGAGTACAGGGATACCACCCATGCATAGGTTTGTTGGGTTGTTTGGGGGCTAAAATGCCAAATTTGTGAGGTGCAGTTTTTTGTTTTCCAACTTGAAATATGTACATGCAGACAGCCTGCACCCATGTCCCATTTGGGACATATTTGAAACCAGCCAGTGTATTTTACCCCATCAACCCATATATTTTTTAAAAGTAGACACCCTAGGCTATCTCAAATGGTGGTATTTTAACACTTTCCATGCACTAATTCTACCACCAGCCTTTGTCAAAGTTTGTGGTAGTAATTTTTTTGTGTTTTTTTTTTCACAAACCTTGTACTTCAGACATGAATTTACAGATTTTGGTATGTGTCACTGCCAAATAACACCCCAATAAGTTTTCAGCAACATCTCTTGAGTACAGGGATAACCCCCATGCATAGGTTTGTTGGATTGTTTGGGGGGTAAAAGGCCAAATTTGGGAGGTGAAGTTTTTGGTTTTCCAATTTGGAATTTTGACATGCAGACAGTCTGCACCCATGTCCCATTTGGGACATATTTGAAACCAGCCAGTGTATTTTACCACATCAACCCATATATTTTTTAAAAGTAGACACCCTAGGCTATCTCAAATGGTGGTATTTTTACACTTTCCATGCACTGATTCTACCACCAGCCTTTGTCAAAGTTTGTGGTAGTAATTTTTTGGTGTTTTTTTTTCACAAACCTTGTACTTCAGACATGAATTTACAGATTTTGGTATGTGTCACTGCCAAATAACACCCCAATAAGTGTTCAGCAACATCTCTTGAGTACAGGGATACCCCCCATGCATAGCTTTGTCAGCTTTGTTGGGTGTTGAAAGGCTACATTTGAGAGGTGCGCTTTTTGATTTTCAAACTTGGAATTTGAACATGTAGAGCAAGGAAGGGGTTAATAGCTCTTATAAGAGCCTTTGTAGTACTGTACAAAAAAATTAACCCCTAAAAATGCACAGAGAAGAAAAAATGTTCTGCTGTGCAGTGATCAGGGAAGGGGTTAATACACTACACTATACAAAGGGTATGGCTTTTATAAAAGCCCTTGGGACTCACAATTTTTTAACATTTTATTTAATTTATTACAATTAATAAAATTATGTTATACAGATATGTCTCTTTCCCTCACTAAAACTCAAGTGAGGAGAGGGAGGCAAATCCATATGGGTCAGAACAATATTTACGAACCAGACGAATGGTGATGCTCATCTGAGAAATCACCAAACCACCTTTGCCACTGATCGGCTGTTACTGATCGCTATACACGCGTTCAGACAGCTTCAAAAGGAATATACGTAATCCCCTAGTGGGTATAACTAACACCTAGCGAGTCTGACAAAAAAAATGCTGATAGCAAAAAAAATCCTTCTGCGACTAGATTGCTCCATATGCGCTGCTTAGGCAGTGACCATATGCACTGCTTAGGCAGTGACCATATGTTCTGCTTAGGAAGTGATATACGGCAAGGAAGGGGTTAATAGCTCTTAAAAGAGCCTTTGATATACTGTAATAAATCAAAGTAAAAAAAAATAACCCCTAAAAAAATGCACAGACAGCAAAAAATGTGCTGCTGTGTAAGATCACTGCGTACACAGCGATCAATTGCAGGGAAGGGGTTAAATACTGGAAACGGCTTTTATAAAAGCCTTTGGGTCTCAATTCTATTAAATATATTATAATTAAAAACTTACATTATACAGCTCTGTCTCCCTCCCTCACTAAAACTCAAGTGAGAGGGAGGCAGATCTACACGGGTCAGATCAAATATTTACAAATATTGATCTAACCAGACGAATGGTGATGCTCATCTGAGCAAACGCCAACCTGCCTTTGTCACTTATCAGCTGTTACTGATCGCTATACATGCGGTCAGACAGCAAAAAAAATTTTTTTTACGTTAAACGTAGTCCCCTAGCGGGTATAATTAACACGTGACGGGTGTAATAAAAAAAGTTTAAAAAAAATTTAAAAATTCTTCTGCAGCAAGATTGCTGCATTTGCGTCAGATCGCTGCTTAGGCAGTGATCTACAGCAAGAAAGGGGTTAATCTCTCTTAAAAGAGCTTTTTTTATACTTTAATGAATTACAGTAAAAAAAATGAACCCCTAAAAAATGCACAGACAGCAAAAAATGTGCTGCTGTGTATGATCACTGCGTACACAGCGATCAATGGCAGGGAAGGGGTTAAATGGCTTTTATAAAAGCCCTTGGTGTTTAAAATTTTATTAAATATTTTTTTTATTATTTTAATTTATTTTTTTACTTTATCTGATCTGTCTCTCTCCCTTACTAAAACTAGTAAGGTGAGGGAGGCAGATCAATACTTGTCAAAGGCAATATTTGCTAATATTGCCTCTGACTGTATGGTAAGTGCTCATCAGAGCACTTACCATACATGCCTGCACACAGATCACATAGATCTGTTGTGCCGGCATCGATTGGCTCCCCCTAGAGCATCGGAAGTGAAATACTTTCACTTCCGATGCTCTTGCCATTAGAAGGGAAGTGCTGCCTGTACAGGCAGCGTTCCCTTCTACTGAGCCGATGGGGTCGCTCAGGAGAGCGACCACCATCGGCTCTGGGCAGCCTGAAGGTGTTGTTAAGTGCCTCGCTGGCGAGGCACTTTAACAACACCGCAGATGCTTAGAAAGCGAACAATCGTTCGCTTTCTAAGCACATGTGTGCAGCGGGCGCAGCCATTTTTAAATGGCTGCTACGATCACTCCGTGGAGTGATCGTAGCGCGCCCCTGCACATTTGGGGGGTGTTGCACAATGCCTCTACCTACCGCTGGTCGCTTTCTTTACTCAGTTTAGTGCATGACGTGCCAGGCACGTCACCTGTCGGCAAGTCCACGATTTGCCGTGACATGCATGGCACGTCATCTGTCGTTAAGGGGTTAAACTAAACATAGGGAATTATCATAAAATATTGATTAAAAGATAAACTTTCTGATAATTCATAGCATTGTGGGTCCGGACACACAAATCCCAATGCATGTTCATATTTGTCATATTTTAAAAAAATTATGCATGAATACCACCACACAGTACTTGTATCCTCCTGTGAAATGTTACGATATATAGAGACAGGGAGCCCTTGGTCCACACAAGGGGTGCGCAGGCGCAAACCCCGCATATGTCGGATGCCTCTCAAAATTGCCTCCCTCCCCAAATACCGATGGGAATGAAGGCTTAATGGTCTCCTCCAGTCAGTCCACGTTATTTTATTTCACCTAGCTTTTAAAGCCTTACCTGTCTTACGTTTGGGAAGGCTAGAAGGAGAGATTCCAGGAGAATCTGAGCACATGGAACTGTCTGTTGATCGGCTACAACAAGGAGAGAATGTTTCTTCTATTTGTTTTGTTGAAACAACAACTGTTTCCTGGGGGAAGGTGGGTTTAAAATAAAAATGTATTAAGAAATGTTCTTGTACATTCTACTAACATTATAAAATCACTGCAAAATGATCACACATGCTACGACAAAATGAACAAATTGAAAGCTTAATTGTATGTTAATCACTTCAGACAGAAAGAATGGACTAACATTGCAGTTTTGATCGGTTATTTTTGTTTAAACCCTGCTTTAACCCCTTAGTGTTTTGACATTTTTTAAAAAACATTTTTATTTTATTTATGGAATTTTGCTTTAATATTACAAAAAAACCACATTGTGACTGGACATGCAGTATCCATAACACACATCTTTAAAATATACATCTTCCGAATTCTCTATGTACAAAACCCATTTGAATAAACCTAGCAACTTTATATAAATTGTGATATTATATACCGTATTTGCTCGAATATAAGACAAGGTTGTTTTCAGAGCAAATGCTCTGAAAAAGACCCGTCGTCTTATATTCGTCATCTTATAATCTGACCTCAAATCGAGGTCAGACTATAAGACTGGGAACCAGGTCCCACGCAGAGCTGCAGGGGACCTAGATCCCCCTCGCTAACAGCAGGTGGATGTCTGCACGATGCGCGCAGACATCCTCCCCTGCCGCCCAGCACGACCGCCGGGAGAGAAAAAAAAATAACAAAATAAAAATAAAAAGAGAAAAAAAAGGAGCACTCTTCTCTCGGTGATGGAGATAATTCATGCGTACTTCTCACAACACACTTGTCAACTAGAGAATAGTATAAAATAGTGGTCGGGAAGCTGCATATATTAACTACTAATAAACAATTATTAGTAAAAAACAAAATTTCAAGAGTGACAAAGCCTCATGCACTACAACCTTTCAACAGTAAGACAGTGCTTAGATTTGGACAGAAGAACCTAAATGTAGACTGCTCACAAAAAGGTGATTTGCAGGTGAGTTTAGATGAACACGTCAGCTCACTAATATAGCGATGCACTGTGCCGTGACAAATCTGGTGAGTTTGCTTAGTGGGGGAAGACAAGATTTGTCTCTGCACAATGCATAGCTAAATAAGTATGATAACATGTTCATCTCACCTGCAACTCACCTTTTAGTGAATAGCCAAGTCTTTCCAGGAAGTATATGCATAAAGGAAAACAAAGAGAAACCCGTGGTCTACCTCTTTTTTCTGAGGGGTTTCTTTATCATCATCTTGCAATAACGCTTTATTTGTATCCCTGCTTTTTTCCATTTCTTCATCTTCACTGTCAGTTTCGAGAGATTGTAAACCCTTTTTGTGAACAGATTTAATATGGGAGTCCACTTCTACATGTAATGTGTCACAAGGGTTCTTGTGCAATGTATCTTCACAAGCCCTAGAAAAAAAAAATAAGGATAATTAATAAAATGGAATGATACATAACTGGTCTTTACTTATTTAATCATGCCCACTTAAATTTTATCTTCATAAAATATACAAAATTGCTTAGCATAAGTTTTTGAACTTACACTGCTGTAAAATTTAGAATTCAAGTTATTCTAAGAAAAAAAAATCAAAATCCAATATAAAATTCTTTAATATAAAATCCCCCCAAAAAAGGTAGTGGTAGTTGTTAAACTTTGGCTACTGATGCATGGAACCTATGGGTTCAACTTTTTGGGTCCACTGATTAACAATGTTTATTATTAACAAATAGTCCTATTTTTCAAATGCAATTCATGTGGCCAGTAACAAAACAAAAGCAACATAACTCATGCTGGTAATATATTCTGTTGGCCCAGACCAAATAGGATTTTAGGATATTAGTAATAATCGCTATTATATTTTCCTTATCTTTCAAAGAATAGACAGCTATTATCCAATATTATGCGTAAAAAAATGACTAGTTAAGATGTTTTTAACTTTTTTTTTGTTTATGTATGTGAATATTGTTACTGGCCACGATCACAAGGCATAGAATGTCGGGAAGGGATTAGGGATTCATAACCGGACTGTTTCTGGAATGTTGTGCGTTAATAACCGTGGTGGTTTTAACACTTCTGCAGTGTTTGTGTTCAGCTGTAATACTCACACAATTTATATATTGGGTTTTTTTCAGGTACAAAAGGGCATTCTTTTGATGCCATTATTTTGTTCATATCGTTTATTGTATTATGAAAAAAAAGAATAAAATATGGTGAAAAAAAACACTTGTCTCGACTTTTATTTGTAAAATATTTTAGCTACAAAAGCTAAAGAAAAAAAACTTCTAAAAAGTTTCTAAATAGTTTAGAAATACCCGAGGGCATCTCCTGCTCACCCTCCAACTCCAGGTGGTCACAGGGACCTCTACACAGGGACCTCAGATCTCAGTCTATTTCGGTGGTATTCCTTCAAGAAACCCAACAAAACGGGCCACCGGACCCATCTCTAAACAATTCCCACTACCCACTGGGGTACTATCGCTATGTCCCCCATGGAAAAACTAAGTGTACTACGATACTTATCTTCAAACACGTACCTTTTTCAGCACAGACTAGTCTTTCTGACCCGGAGGGAAGATTTGTATTCGTTAAGGAAACGATTCTAGGGGAGACCTACATGTTTGCGAACATCTACTTACCCAACACTATGAAGCACAAAAAGTTTGCAATCATTGTAGCCAAGCTCAAAACCTTCCAGGAGGGTGTATTGGTTCTTGGAGGTGACTAACTTGGCAATGGAACACAGGTATGACACCTCAACAGGATCCACTCAGACCCCTGCCCACACCATTCATAGAATTAAAAGACTCCTACATGATATGCAATTGGTGGATTGTTGGCGAGCTCTACACCCCGACAAAGAGTTTAGCTTCTATTCGATTCCCCACAAACGCTACACCCGAATTGACTATTTTTTCATGACCGACTATCATCTCACCTCCATGGGCAAAGCGGACTATGGCTCTATCACTTGGTCCGACCATGCCCCTCTACTAATGACCCTGAAATCTCCTTTAATCCAACATACCCACTGTACATGGTGTCTAAATGACTCCCTACTCAGACGTCCCAACACTCACCACTACTAAAACACTTTTGACCGACTATTTCAAGGAAAACTTAACCCCTGAGGCCCCCCTACGAACGGTGTGGGAAGCCCATAAATGTGTATCACGTGGTCTATTCATCAAAATTGGGTATGAAAGGTAACGAGCACACGATCTCAAATTGCAATCACTTTATGCACAAAAATTACCACTCTCAAACAAACTCATAAAACCCATTTAAATGACTGATTTTTAGACCCTACTAACTAGCAACAATTATGAATCGGCCGCAGTGCGCTCGGTCACACGCTTAAAAGGTCTACCATGAACACGGTAATAAGCCGGGGAAATACCTCGCTAGGGCTATACTACAGAAGAGATCCCTCACATATATATCTAAAGTTCGAGATACACGAGGCACCCACTGACATTGCTGCGGAATTCGTTCAATACTATACATCACTGTATAATTTACACCCTCCTTCTGCAACACTTACGCGCCCGACATCACGACTCCAACGTATCACTGACTATCTTGACAGACACCTCTCTCTTAAGGAACTAGCCATGGCTGTTAAGACAGTCCAAACCAGGAAAATGCCCAGGCCCTGACGGGCTACCATTGTTATATTATAAAAAAATTCTACCTGAATTGGGCCCTAACATGGTGGTGGCCTTTAACGCAATCATAACGGGCCATGCTATCCATCCCCACACTTATCAGCAGTTATCTTTCTTATACCTAAGGAAAGTAAAGATGCTGATCAATGTAGTAATTATAGGCCCATTTCCCTGCTTAATGCTGACCTGAAGCTTTTCTCAAAAATGTTATCCATGCGTATCAATCTGCTCCTGCCCGACCTTATTCACCCTGACCAGGCGGGTTTTGTCCCGGGGCGCTAAGCCAGGGACTGCATCACCCGTGCCATTGATCTTACCACGCAAGGTCGCACAGAGTCCCCACTATCTTCTTGCTAACTACGGATGCTGAAAAGGCCTTTGACTGCCTAGATTGGACTTTTATGACTGAAGTCCTTAAACGCATAGGTTTTGGTCCGCATATGCTGGCCTGGGTGTGGTCCCTGTACTCGTGTCCCTCGGCCAGAATCAGAATCAATGGTTCTTTGTCTGACTCTTTTCTGATAACCAACAAGGCATGGATGCCCTTTATCCCCATTGCTGTTTGTCCTGTCCCTGGAACCCTTTCTGGAGGCGGTCAGGCAGAACCCGGACATTTCAGGGTTGACTGTAGTGTCTATCCACCATAAAGTATTAGGTTTTGCGGATGACATCCTATTTCCACTAGCTAATTTAAAAATTATCAACAGTAAAATCGGAAATTTACTAGAACCATCTATCTACGGTATTCCCTTTCGGATGGTGCAGACACCACTTAAAATACCTCAGGATTTGGCTCACTAAAGATCCTCTGTCGCTCTACCAACATCATTTTCCACCCCTCCTCACAGGTATACAACACGACTTAAGATCCTGGGGTTCCAAACATGTGCCATGGACAGGTAGAGTCAATGCCCTGAAAATGAGCATCTTACCCCGCCTCCTATATTTATTCCAGACCATCCCAACACAGGTCCCCACAGCCTTTTTCAGGTCCCTCCACACTCTTTCAATTTAATTTGTCTGGGCACAGAATCCACCTCATTCAAAATACACTGTACTTGTACGTCCCAAAGCAAGAGGCAGATTGGGTCTTCCTTGCCCCAACACATTCAATGTAGCATGTCACTTTTTGCGAAACCTGGAATGGACCCATCGTCCTCCCCAGAAACTACGGATTTCTCGGGAAGACCAGAGCCAGATAACCCCACTCAACCTTTTACCATGGATTCAGCTGACTCGAATCCAGAAATTGGTGACCCATCAACCTTCTGTTTTAGCTACACTCAAAGTCCTCTGACAACTTACGCACACATCAACTCACTACATACCCGTCACCACTCACGCCATTGCAACATAATCTCGATTTCCCCCCAGGAATTCAAGCCGGTGCTTTTTTGCTTACTACTCAACCTACGCCCTCATCTATAGCTCACTATTTTTCAGATGGGGAGCCCAAGACCATGGACTCACTGCTCTTAGGTAAAACCCCGACAGGTCTTGACAAATTTCATTACCACCAATTATGTGGCTTCCTCCGAGGACTTCCACAAAATATATTAAGGCAACAGACGCAATTCGAGGACCTCTGTAGCGGTGATTCCCTCCCACCACATGGTATATCACTGTTATATAGTCTTCTCAACGATCCAGCCGATCCCGTTGCTCTTTCCTATATGGGTAAATGGGAAACTGCTCTCCACACCATTTTCTCGGTACCCCAATGGGAAAAAATATGCTATAAATTACTATCTGGTTGGTATCGTACCCCAGTTCTACTCCAATTTTCCCGAACCACTCGGACTTATGTTGGCGATATGGGATGGCCCCGGGTACTATCATGCATATTTGGTGGGACTGTCCACTTATCTCCCCTTTTTGGTCCAAGATCCACTCTATCCTCCACAAATTCCCCACCCCGCCACCTTTCCTTCCTGCTCAGATGCTTCTACACCACACCTCCAGCCCTATACAAGTCCATAAGAAATCAATTATTTTTTTATTTTTTTTATATCTTAATTCTTTATTATTTTCCATACATACATTAAAAACAAGACAATTGATAAGTAGCATAGGCATTTCAACCTTACTGATTCCACATTAAGCCAAATTTACATAGGCATTATTGAGGTGCTTTGAGTCCGTTTTATAAAAAAAAGTAAAACCTTCTAAAATTTACTTCAGCTATACTATTCTATGGTATATTTCCCTACTACTGAAAGCAAGTCCTACATCTATATTCACATAGTCATAGAAACATAGAATGTGTCGGCAGATAAGAACCATTCGGTCCATCTAGTCTGCCCAATTTTGTTTTTGAGTACTTTTATTAGTCCCGTTCCCGGTCTTATAGCTAGGATAGCCTTGTGTCTATCCCACGCATGCTTAAAATCCTTGACTGTGTTTACCTCTACCACTTCTGCTGGCAGGCTATTCCATACATCCACTACCTTCTCAGTAAAGTAATACTTCCTGATATTACTTTTAAATCGTTGCCCCTCTAATTTAAGACTATGCCCTCTAGTTGTGGTAGTTTTTATTATTTTAAATATACTCTCTTCCTTTACTGCGTTGATTCCCTTTATGTATTTAAATGTTTCTATCATATCCCCCCTGTTACGTCTTTCCTCCAAGATATACATGTTAAGATGCTTTAACCTTTCCTGCTAAGTTTTATCCTTCAACCCATGAACCAGTTTAGTATCCCTTCTCTGAACTCTCTCCAAAGTAACAATATCCTTCTGGAGATACGGTCTCCAGTACTGCGTACAATACTCCAAGTGAGGTCTCACCAGTGCTCTGTACAATGGCATGAGCACTTCCCTCTTCCTACTGCTAATACCTCTCCCTATGCAACCAAGCATTCTGCTAGCATTTCCTGCTGCTCTATTGCATTGCCTACCTACCTTCAAGTCCTCTGAAATTATTACTCCTAAATCCCTTTCCTCAGATGTTGAGGTTAGGACTGTATCAAATAGTCTATATTCTACTTTTGGGGTTTTACGCCCAAGGGGCATAATCTTGCACTTGTCCACATTAAATGTCAGTTTCCACTGCTCTGACCATTTTTCTAGTTTAGCTAAATCATTTGCCATTTGGCTTATCCTTCCATGAATATCAACCCTGCTGCAAATCTTTGTATCATCAGCAAAAAGACATACTTTGCCAACAAGACCTTCTGAAATATCGCTAATAAAAATATTAAAGAGAATGGGTCCAAGTACAGATCCCTGAGGTACCCCACTAGTAACAAGACCTTGCATCGAATATACCCCATTGACTACAACCCTCTGTTGCCTGTCACTCAGCCATTGTCTAATCCATTCAACAATATTGAAATCCAAACTCAAAGATTTCAGTTTATTGATAAGCCTTCTATCTGCGACAGTGTCAAAAGCCTTACTGAAATCTAGGTAAGCAATGTCTACTGCACCACCTTGATCTATTATTTTAGTTACCCAATCAAAAAAAATCAATAAGATTAGTTTGGCATGATCTCCCTGAAGTAAACCCATGCTGTCTCTGATCTTGAAATCCAAGCGACTTTAGATGTTCAGCAATCCTATTCTTTAACAAGGTTTCCATTATTTTCCCCACTACTGAAGTAAGACTTACTGGTCTATAGTTGCCCGCCTCCTCCCTACTACCTTTCTTGTGAATGGGCACAACATTAGCTAATTTCCAATCTTCTGGAACTACTCCCGTTAACAATGATTGGTTAAATAAATCTGTTAACAGTTTTGCTAGTACACCACTAAGTTCTTTTAATAACTTTGGATGTATCCCATCAGGTCCCATCAACTTATTTGTATTTACTTTAGACAGCTGAAGTAAAACCTCTTCCTCTGTAAACTTACATGCATCAAAAGACTCATTAGTCTTTTTCCCTAAATGAGGTCCCTTACCCTCATTTTCATTTGTAAAAACTGAACAAAAATATTCATTAAGGCAGTCTGCTGAGCCTTTATCCTCTTCTACATAGCATCCTTCTTTTGTTTTTAATCTAACTAATCCTTGTTTTACTTTCCTTTTCTCATTTATGTATCTAAAAAATGTTTTATCCCCCTTTTTCACTGACTGGGCTATAGTCTCTTCTGTGTGTGCTTTGGAAGCTCTTATAGCTTGCTTTGCCTCTTTCTGCCTACTCTTATAGATCTTTCTATCTTCCTCACTCTGAGTATTTTTCTAATTACTAAATGCTAGCTTTTTATTTTTAGTCACCATTCATTCAACCATTCATCACCGAACTGATGGTGTTTAGTATTTTACTCTCATTGCCAGGCCAGGGCGAGGTGGGGAAGGGGGGATCTGGAAAATTAATTTTTCTTAGTTTGAACTAAGGGGGCAACTAGACCTTTACCATTATCTTAGCCATCTTTAAACTCACAGGGAGTGGCCTATTGCATGCAGTAGTTAAATTTAATCAGACAATATAAATCAAGTCCCCAAAACTAACCAATTTGTCCAGATTTTTTCATATAATTGTTTACCTTCCTTATTTTTTGTCTTTAAGAAAAAAAAAATTTCGGCCTCGGCTTGGTGGTTATCAGAGCTTTAATCTCAGACCAAGACGGGATCTCTGTTCTCCTCCAGTATCGAGACATGCATAGCTTAAAGGCCGAAAGAATGTTAATGCAGAGAGCTTTCCGGTTCATATCAGTCTTCCTCAATGCTAGATGGAACAAAAAGGTTTGTAGGGCGAGTTGTCCTCGATTGGGGGGACACCTGTTCAAATAGACCAGATGCCTTCTGTATGATCTCATTCAGTGCTTCCAAATCCCACCATGTGTTTTTGGGTGCCAATAGCCAGTTGACAGCGCCAGCATAAATCGTTAGCATTTGCAATTCTGTTTGGAACTAAGTACTATCTATGCGTTTATAGTACTGTTTTTGGATGTTTATACAGTGGTTTGCTCTCCTAATTTCTTGCCAGGCCTTAAACCATTCATGTAAAGAGAATGTCTTTCCCATGTCATTTTACCATTGGGTAATTGCCAGAGACTTCTCAACCGTCACCCCCCTGTCGAAAAATCTTCGGGACCCTGCTACTACGTTTCTATTTCCAGTCGAGGTCAAAAACCTTTCCAAGTCTGATGTCAGAAGGTGGGTTTGCCCTAAAGAAGGATTTGAGTCTTAACCCCTTAGTGACTTCTTTGGCTTGTCCGACACTTGGTGACATGGGCTGTTTTAACATTTCTGAGGAGTTTGTGTTTTGCTGTAATTTATTTCTGTCTCATTTAGTGTACCCACACAAACTATTTATCGTTTTTATCGTCATAAGAAGGGCTTTCTTTTGATAGCATTATTTTGATAATAACATAATTTGATATAAAAAAATAAAATATGGCAAAAAAATGAATTTTTTTTCCTGACTTATTTGAAAAATCGTATACTCATTTACAAGAGAACAAAAAAACACTGCTAAATAGTTTCTAATACTTGTCCTGAGTTCAGAAATAGTCCATGCTTTGTTTTTGTGCTTTTTTATTCATGTTACAGGGCCAGAACTATAAGTAATGCAAAGCTATTTCAAAATCCTTTTTTTCTCAAAATTAGCGATAATGTAACACTGATATCTGTACTAAATCAACGAATGACCCCCCACATATACATATATTTGAAAACTAGACAACTCAGGGCATTTAACTTGGGGTATTTTGACATTTCATGTAGCTAGTTTACCACCAACCTTTGCAGCAAAATAATTTTTTTAACATTTTTCACAGATTGCAATTTAGGTAACATTAAACATTACCTGAAAATGTGAAGAGGTATTGTCAAACACCTCAATATGTGTTCAGCAACATCTCCTGAGTACAGGGATACCACCCATGTGTGGGTTGGTTAGGTTATTTGGGGGTTAAAAGGGCACATTTGAGAGGGGCGCTTTTTGGTTTTCCAACTTGGAATTTTGACATGCAGAAGACCTGCGCCCATGTTCCATTTGGGACATTTTTGAAGCCAGAAAGTGTATTCTACCCCACAAAACCATATATTTTTGAAAACTAGACACTCTAGGGTATTTCAAATGGTAGTATTTTAACACTTTCCATGCACTAATTCTACCTCCAGCCTATGTCAATGTTTTGGGTAGTAATTTTTTTCCCCACATACATTGTACTTCAAGCATGAATTTACAGATCCTGTTATGTGTCAGTGCCAAAAAACGACTCAATATGTGTTCAGAAACATATCCTGAGTAAAGGGATACCACGCATGCATAGGTTTGTTGGGTTGTTTGTGGGCTGAAAGGCCACATTTAGGAGGTGTGCATTACCAAACTTGGAATTTTGACATGTAGTCAGCCTGCGCCCATGTTTGGGACACTTTTGAAGCCTGTCAGGAGTATTTTACCCCATCAAACCATATATTTTGGGAAACTAGACATCCCAGGGTATTTAAAATTGTGGTATTCTAACACTTTTCATGTTCTAATTCTACCACCAACCTATGTCAAAGGGTTGGGATGTCATTTTTTTTTTTTTTTTTTACACATACATTGTAGTTCAGGCATGAATTTTCAGATTCTGGTATTTGCCACTGCCACCCAACACCTCAATATGTGTTCAGATACTTCTCTTGAGTACAGGGTTAACAGCCATGCATAAGTTTGTTGGATTGTTTTTTGGGACTAAAAGGCAACGTTTGGGATGTGCGCATTTCCAACTTGGAATTTTGACATGAAGTCAGCCTGCACCCATGTTCCGTTTGGAACATTTTTGAAGTCGTCCAATGTACTTTACCCCATCAAACCATATATTTTTTGGAAAAAGGTCATCCTAAGGTATTTCAAAGTTGGTATTTTAATACTGTATATGTACTAGTTCTACCACCAGCCTTTGTCAAAGTTTGTGGTAGTACATTTTTGGAGTTTTGTTTCTACATCCATTGAACTTTAGGCATGAATTCACAGATTCTGATATATGTCACTGCCAAACAACACCCCAATATGTGTTCAGCAACATCTCCCGAGTACATATACCTTTGTTAAAGGTAATAACAGATCGTCCGCATAACGCAAAACTTTATGGTGGGTATTGGCTATAGTGAGTCCCGTGACATCAGGATTCTGGCGAACACATCTAGAAAAGGCTCCAGTGAGAGTATAAATAGTATAGGAGAAAGGGGGCGTCCCTGCCTCGTCCCGTTAGTTATCTGGAATGAGTCAGACAACGCACCATTGACCCTAATCCTGGCTGAGGGTCGGGAGTACAGGGACACCATCCATGTAAGTATGTTGGGACCAAAGATCATCTGATGCAGGACCTCCAACATAAAATGCCAGTCCAACCTGTCAAAGGCCTTTTCAGCATCTGTCGACAGGAGGCCAGTGTTTGTACGTCCCACATGGTGCATTAGGTTCAGCGCTCTGATGTAGTTGTCCCTGGACTCCCGGGACGAACCCTGTTTGGTCTGGATGCATCTGATCAGGGAGAAGCCTGTTAATTCTCAGTGCCAAGATTTTAGAAAATAGTTTGATATCCGCATTAAGCAGGGAGATTGGGGGGGAAACTCTCACATTGTTCAGAGTACTTCCCCTCCTTAGGTATCAATGAAATTGTGGCTGATTGGGTGTGGGGGTTGATATGTGAACCCTCAAGAATACCATTGAAAACCTGAACAAACTGAGGACCAAGAATATCCAGGAATTTCTTATAATAGGACACTGGGAGGCCATCTGGTCCAGGACATTTACCTACTTTTGTGTTCTTTATTGCCCACGCTAATTCACGGGATTTGATTGGGTGTTCAATCGAACCGGTGTCCTCGGTGGACAATTTACGATGGAGATGCGAATCTAGATATTTTCCGATTTCCAATTTTTTATGGGCCAACATATCAGGAGTCAGAGAAGGAGTGAGGTTATACAATTGAGAGTAGTATGATACAAATTCCTTAGAAATCTCATTCGGAAGATGGCGGGGAATTCCCTTTTTATCCCGTATCCTGGGAATGTAGAATTGGGAGCGTCATGCACGTAAAGCCCTAGCCAAATATTTGCCGGGTTTGTCCCCGTGCTCATAATACAGGGCTTTATGCCCAGTGAATAATCTGTGTGCTTGGAGATTTAGGATAGAGTGTAACTCTTGCCTCAATTTGGTTAATTGTACAAACTCATTTTGATCCAGGGTGGACTTGTGAGAAGCTTCTAAGATAGTAATTTGAGAGTACAGGGAGGCCAAAGTGGCTGATTGTTGCTTTTTCAGGTTAGAGCAATGGTGTATAAAATGACCTTGGACTGCGCACTTATGGGCTTCCCAAACAGTGGTCAAGGAAACATCTGGTGTGAGATTGCGTGTGAAATACTCTGTGAGAAATGCAGAGGTAGCGTTCTGTACTGACTTTTCTAGGAGGATAGATTCATTCAATCTCCAGGTCCTGTGAGTCGGTTTAGCTAAAGGAGATTTAAGCGAGAGTGTGAGGGGTGCATGGTCTGTCCACATGAGCCATAAGATGTCCTAATCAGCAATGTTAAATGGTAGTATGGAACAAAAAGATAACCAATGCGAGAGTAGGAGTTATGTGGTGAGGAGAAAAAAACTGTAATCTCTTATCTGTGGGATGTAGAGCTCTCCATACATCTACCAGTTGAAGCTCGCGTAATAGTCTCTTAATTTTCGTTGCAATGTGTGTGGGCAAATGTGAATGGTCATTAGATGTGTCAATATGAGGCTCTAATGCAACATTGAAACCGCCTCCCATGATCAGGAGCCCCTCTTGAAAAGGGCGCAGGACCTTAAGGGCGCTGGCCAAAGTTTTGTGTTGTTGTGTGTTAGGGAGATATATATTAGCAAATGTATATGTTTGTCTGGCAATGTTGCCTCTCACAAACACATATCTCACGTCCCGATCAGAAATGTAAGCAATCTAGACACGTGTCTAGAAAAAAAGGATCGCTGTCCCTTTAACTTTAACGTTAGAAACACTGCTATAGTACCCCTGCAGAAAATCTGAATTAGTAAGTTTGGGGTGAGCAGGTGCTTTAAAGTGCGCTTCTTGAAGCAACACCACAGAAGCCTTATGGAATTTAAGATCTCTGAGAAGATGTGAACATTTCTCCGGAATATTCAGACCTTTGGTGTTCAGGGAAAGAATCTTCAAATCCGTGGGTTGATAGGGTGCCTGTCTATTTGTGTTCGTCATTGTACTGTAGGGTCCCCGTGGGGATGGGGGAGGATAAACCGGGATTGGGGGATAGGAGGTGAGGGACTGGGTAAGGGAGCAGAAGGAAGGGTCAGGAAAAGTAGCGGGAATGTGGTGGGGGGGAAAACAGGGTTTGGAGAAGGTGAAGAAAGGGGAAAGAAAAATAAGTCAGAAACGATCAGAAGGCGTCTATTGGGAGGTAGATGGGCTCCGATAGCTAATCAGAAAAGAAACAGCATCATCGGGAATCCCAAAAACCTCACAATAATTCCAGGGCGCCAAAGGAGCGAGGGTAGGTGTCAGCCGTCAACTTAGAACTGGCACCTTGAATAAAGAGTCAATTAGAATAACAGTTAACAACTTTAAAAGTCAAATTTAGAGCTTGGCCTTCCCAGGACAATAAAAGTCCAAAATATAAACATTATCAATCATATTTCTGAAGTAAACATAGTTACAACAATATTATCAGAAATACAACAGAATTCAGCAGTGGGATGCAAAATCCACTTTGAGCCAAAACAAACAGTTGAAACGGGAGCAATAACACCTATGATATCATCAACATTTTTATTATTATTAGTAGTATTATTATTATTATGGGGCTTCAGCCCGGGGCTGTGGGGTAATATGCTAATTATCCAGTAGCATCTTCGCATATCAAGGTTTGCCTAAGGGCTATGGGACTACTGGTAGGTCATACTGACCAATTATGGGACATATTGTCTGCGCTGAAATTAGATCTGGGGAGAACGGTATACGCGAATAACAAAATATCGAGGTGTCTTGGTTCCAGCAAATATATTTTGGTAGGCCAGAAGAACCACCTCTGCACTTGGTTTTGCAAGGGAAAACTAAACCAACCAATAAACTAGGGGTAGTGGACCTCAGGTATGGATAGTTATCATATGTAGTCTCGCAGGACAGTAGGATCTCTTGACCACATATGATATGGGAAGGGGTAGGGTACCTAACGGGGATATCATATAAGATAAAATGGGGGACAATATTACACAGGTGAAAACAATATACAACCTGTACCAATTGTTCATAATATGTCGTTCTCAGCCCAGGACAGTTGAAACGAAAAAGAAAAAAGAAAAAAAAAAAACAGTGCAAGTAGAAACTACCCATGGCTTCCAGGGGTCAGCCCCAGAGAAGGGTAAACTTCATTTGCAGAGATCAATTAGTCTTCCCGGTCTCCAGGAGCAGGCCATAACGGATCCGGTCCACCATGGGGGAGGCCACGGTGGACCTCTATGCCTTGTGGTGTATCTGGCTCGTTGCCTTTGAGGCAGGGGGGCCCGTGAGTTGGGAGGTCGGACTTGTGGAAGACTCCAATCTGTGATATCCATCTCTGGGAGCCCCAGCTGCTCCAGGAAAAGAGGGAGTTCCTGGTGGTAACGGAGGGTCTTCACGGTAGTACCGTCGCGTACGTGCAGGCTGAACGGGTGGCCCCAAAAATATTGCACGCCTCTGCGATGTAGTTCCTGTGTTATGGGGTGAAGCACCTTGCGAGCCTGCAAGGTCAGGTCCGATAGGTCTTGGTAGAAAGAGATCACAACATTTTCAGAAGTACCCACTCCCCAGGCCTTCCGCCTCTTTAAGATGGTAATGAGTAATGCAGCAAATTATGACCGGGGGGGGCGCGCACTGGCTGGGCCTCGGGGTCGCAGGTCACGATGTGCTCTGTCCATTCCAAAGTTGCCATCAGTAGCTCAGCCCAGGAGTGTGTTGCAAATCGACGCCACCAGCCTTGCTGTGTCTTCTACCTCAGGCGGTGTAGTCTCAGGGACCGCTCTCAGACAGATGTTGTGCCTCCTATCTCAGTTATCGAGGTCCTCAAGCCTCCACTTGTATTCAGCCAAATATAATGCTTGTTGAGTTGAGGCCTGTGTTATATTAGAGACCTGTTGCGTCTGTTTGGCCAGTACAGTTTCAAGCTTATTCAATCATTGTTCCACGTTTTTTAGGTCGTAGCGGAGCGCGGGTACCGCTTCGGTAACGGTGAGTTTAAGCTCCGTGATCAACATCCTGAAGTCCTCCTTCCAGGGGGCCGATGAAAATATGGCGTGCGCTGTCGGTGTGGCTGTGCTCTGGCTGTGTCATCTGAGCTCATGGAGGACGCAGGTGAGTGGGCCTCCAAGGCCTCGTGGCCATCTGGCGGTTGCGAGGCAAAGTCCGCTGGTGTGCGGAAATACTCCCTCAGGGAGGCCGAGATATGTCGTCCCTTACCTCCTGGGGTCTCAGGTTCGCCTTGGGGCTTTTTATTTCTGCCCATCTCTGCAGATGATTGCAGATTGTGGTGTTGTGAGCTGGGAAGGCCGGGAGCTGAGGGATCAAGCAGCCATCTTCATCAACGGCCGGACAAGCCCCCCCAAACCATATATTTTTTAAAAGTAGACACGCATGACTCCTTGTGGCAAGGGCTCAGCAGCCACAGATACATCACTAGATGATGTATCAGAAATCTGACCAGGGTCAAAATCGAACCCTGAGTCAGCGACCTCAGAATCAGTGCCTAAGCAGTGATCTACAGCAAAGAACAGGTTAATAGCTCTTAGGAGAGCCTAACTAGTACTGTAATACATTACAGTATAAATAAATTAATCCATAACAAAGTACAGACAGCAAAACATACTGTCGCTGTGAAAGATTACTGCTTATACAGTGATGAATGGCAGGGAAGGGGTTAATACACAGGGAATGGCTTTCATATAACCTGACAATTTTATAAAATGTTATTTTATATCACTAATACTGATCTGTCTCTTTCCCTCACAAACACATAAGTGAGGAGAGGAAGGCAGATCAAAATTGGTCAGATCAATATTCACAAATATTCAATGTCTGTTGATTTGTATTTAAAGGCACATATCATTGTTTCTTGTTTTTAACAATTTGTCATTTTTTTTACATTTGTGTATATTTTTTCTATATGTATTTATATATTGCATTGGTTTTTATATATTATTACATTTATATATTTTATATTAATTCACTATCTTTGGTTTTTTTATATTGATTGACACTTACTCTGTTTAACTGCAAAGCGCTGTCTACTCACCTTCCCATTCTGTTTCCCTTTACAGTGGCTTGCTCCACTGTTTTCTTATAAAGACTAGCAGCTTATTTTCTCAATGCGACTCATCTGTCCAATCCACTGAGATATTTCATTGTCAATATCCTCAATCAGTGTATCGCTGGGTTTGTATACATTTATAATAATTATTTAAATTTAATTTTTTTTTTTGGTAAAGGGTTCACTTTGATTTCACATAATAGGCGCTGTGTATATCACATTTCTACTTTTGCTATTTTTCTCTTTCTTACCCTCCCTCGTTAAGAGGAAGGATAGACGAGTTTAAAACATAGCAGCCTGCTTTCTATTTATTTATTTATTTATATTTTTCTTAAATTCTGTAAATATATTCACAATTAATACACGCTATATTTTTTCTATTGTATGTTCACATTGCACATTGTATAGATTTGAAGTACACGTGCTATTATGGATAGCTTTGTTCAACGTAAACAAAATAGGGCTCAACTTAGCGAGAACATTTTTGATATAGATAATATAGATGCCCAATTAAATACAAGGCGTGATAAAAATATTGACACATGGTTTTTTGAGTTACAAAGACTCTTAGAGTCTGAACTCAGGCACTGGTGGGATATTGAGCAATATCTGAAGGCTCGTATAGTTCCAAGAGGTCTTAGACTCAATAAAAAATGCAGTATAGGAGTACTAAGTCCTGACATCTTAGATGATTGGAATAAAGAACTAGAGGAGTGTTCTTTGAGATTAATGAAGCTAATTATTAAGGGAAGAAAGGAACTCCTGAAAAAAACTGAGGAGAAATTGGAGGAACATATAAAATCCTCAGATAGATATAGGGAAGCCCCTGAATTTAAAGATCTGGAGGGGATACTAGAAAAAAGGATGGAGAAGTATGAAGGAGAAATAACAAAACTAAAACAGACAAAATTCAAAAGAGATAAGCAGGACTATATTCTGGGACGCTAATTTACCCTTAACAAATCTAATCTGGAACGCTCTCAGAGTAGAGACCAGGCTCAGAAACAATCACATAGTAGAGACCAGGTTCAAAAAAACTCCTGGCAGAACGATAGAATACAGCGGGGACTAAGGAAGGAGGATAAAAGACAACAAGTAGATCCCAGAAGTAAAATCCCCCCAAGCTATAACATCGAGACTAGAATAGAAAATAGGGGAAGAATTTCTAGGTTTGGTGGAAAGACGCCGAGGTCCACCAACCCTACTACCCCACATCACTCCTCGTCATTTAACAACTCTTCCTCTTTTTTAGACCAACGCTTCGGCAAAAGGAAGATGCCGGTACATATGCAAAGAAAGCGATCGGAGAGAGAATCCACAGACCTCTGGTCAGATCTAGATACAGAGGAAGACGAGGAGGAAGAAGAAATCGCGTCAAGGGATATAACAAAAAGATTAAGAACAGTACAGTAGAAGACTTGGAATCGCTTGGAATCTATAATTTATCCAAACATATACTAACTGTGAGCCAAACAACCCTTTTGTTAAAAGGTTTAAAATTTGCTCCTTGTAAAAACTTAAGTAAAGTGGATCTTATTGTAGATTTTAACAAGTTTGTACGTAAATTAGCTATTAATCGTTTCTTCCTGTTAAAGGATAAAAATAAGCCTAAAAATGAGAGGGGGGACGGGATCCCTATTTGGGATGTAAACCATCCCATTTGTATTGATGACTTGCTCAATATGGGAACCCTGAATAGCCTCCTAGAGGAAAATGGTATTACCACACAAATATATAATGTACAAACTAATATGAGACCTCCATCCAAATTCAATCCTGCGGGCAGTAGAGGGAGTTATCTGGATGTCTTTAAGTCACTAGTTGAGACAGATCTTTGGAACATGAATGTAGAGTGTAGTAGAAACAATCTGACATCCTTTGAGAAGACTGCATTGAGAGAGTTGAGGGAGAACGAGAGCATTGTTAACCGCAGTGCGGACAAGGGGGGGGGGGGTGTAGTGCTTCAGGATACTCCTAATTATCTAGGGGAGGCTAAGAGGCTTCTCACTGATACAAGCTTCTATATCAAACTACCTAGTGATCCCACCCTGAGATACGTTAAAGAGTTAGCGGCCATTCTTGATAAAGCTAAAAGGGATGGCATCATCTCCAAGAAAGAATATCTAAGTTTGATGGTGAGGTCACCAAGGATAGCAATGTTCTATCACTTGCCAAAAATACATAAAAATCTAATAAATCCACCTGGACGCCCCATAATATCGGGAGTGGGGTCCTTAACATCAAATCTTTCGATGTATGTAGATCTGTTCCTCCAGGTTTTGGTTCCCACCATGCCGTCATATTTGAAGGACGCTTGGCACTAATTAATCTTTTGGAGGAGCAGGAGTATGTGGAGAATACATATTTAGTAACTGCAGACATACAAGCACTGTATACTAATATTAAGCATAAGGATGGCATTGAGGGAGTGATGAAAATGTTGCAGTGGAGAAATTTTCTGAATGCTAAACATAGAGATTTCCTTAGGAGATGTATGTCTTTCATTTTAGAGTCAAACTATTTTCTTTTTGATAGCGAGTTTTATTTACAAATATGTGGCACTGCGATGGGGACACGTTTTGCCCCCAGCTACGCCAATCTGTTCTTGGGTAGCTGGGAGGAGGAATGTATTGTTGGGCCCCATCGCAGTGCCAACCTCCTTCTCTACAAGCGCTATATTGATGATATCTTTTTGCTATGGAGTGGTCCCCTAGAATCACTCCATGAATATTTTAGGTTTCTGAATAGCAATGAATATGGCTTAGTGTTCACGTATGAGTTTAGTCTCACTCAAATTGATTTTCTCAACCTTACAGTCTCGGTCGATGGAGAAGATAATAAGTTTATTACAAAAACATTCTTTAAGCCAGTCGATAAAAATACATACCTTAAATCTACTAGTTACTATGATGAAAGATGGCTAAAAAATATTCCAAAGGGCGAGATGTATAGGATGAGAAAAAATTGTTCCAAAATGGATGATTTTGAACAACAGGCAGGCGAAATTAAAACTAGATTAGTGGCTAAGGGTTACAATATGGGATTGACCAATAATACACTTAAAGAGACTAGGGAAAGAGAGAGAAATCTCTTCCTAAAAAGAGACAGTAGAAAGAAAAAGATAAAAAAGTTTAGATTGGCTACCTTCAATGATGTCCCCCTGTCATGGGAGGGAGATAACATTGGGGATAATAACACACTTTTAACTGAGACTAAAACAACGAGTTACAATACTAGTCTGATAACAACATTCTCTGATAAATCAAGGGAAATTGAAGGGATTATAAATAAACATTGGCATGTCCTAAAGACCGATCCAATTCTAGCCCCCTCTCTACCGGAGAGGGGCAGGGTTATATATCGTTAAAATAAGAATTTAAAAAATCTACTTGCCCCAACAGATATGACAGAGAAGTTTAAAGACCACAACATGTCTGGCAGTGTTAAGAGAAACCATTTTTTGAGTGGTATTGTAGGTTGGTATAGGTGTGGGGTCAGTGACCACTGCTCCGTGTGCCCAAGGAGTGCCAAATCCTTTATAGACAATGTCACAAAATCAGAGTATAAAATCAAAAAACATATCTCCTGCAATTCAAAATTTGTAATCTATCTGCTGGAGTGTCCTTGCGGGCTCCAGTATGTAGGCAGAACTAGTAGACCGTTTAAGAAAAGGCTCTCGGAACACAGATATAATATCAGAAGGGGTTATGATAAACATACCCTCTCAAAACATTTTAGGGATGTTCATAATAAAAACGATAAACTTCTAAAGGCTTTGGCAATTGAACATGTCTCCTTGGGCCCCCGGAGGGGAGACAGACACAAGTCTCTGTGTATGAGGGAGACTTTTTGGATTCTCACCTTGAACACACTAATTCCAAGGGGACTAAACGATAACTTTGATTTAATACCCTTCCTAGAATGATAATGGAATACTGTATCTGTGGAATGCCAATGCATAAATTGATTCATTGTTTATATATGTAATTATTAGACAATTTGTACCTACTAATATTGCCACCTGTTAATGCCTCACACTCTCCCATCCTACTTATTTGTATCTAGTGTGTAGAGATGCAGTTAATAGGTCTCTATATTCCTAGAACACTTCTGAAAAAACTTCTCTACTTTGTATTTTTTTCCATCCTCCCATTTTGGGAGTATTTCAACCCTTGGTACAGTAATTCACTATGTGGTATGTCTTTTATGTATTCCCTGATACGTTTGCAATTTATTAAACCAACTTTTCTGTGTAGGTTTCCTTCCCCTCCCCCCCCCCCTTTTTTTTTTTTTTCTATGGGGGTTTGACAATCTCCAAATCCAGCAGTCAGCTGACGTTTATTAACATCGTTATAAATCAAGTTCACATTGCATTTGTGTAATATGCCTGTGATTTTATTGGCTAATTGATTATATTATTTTTTTTATGTAAATTAACATTTGTGTTACTTTGTCTGTGGTTATTATTTTTTCGTTTTCAGTGCTTCTCTTGCACTGTTTAACTCTGTGTAGTATTAACCTTTTTTCTTGCTATCATATGTCTGCTTGCCTCTGTCCCAGGCACGCACCGAGATACCACTATGACGGCTATGTGGTTCTGCGATGCGTTGCCTTGGTAACGACACATGCAGCTACATACTGATAGACACTCCCACCCTCACACATGTTTCTGCCATTAGCTGCTCTATTTAAAAGAGCTGTGTCTGGTTGATGTCAGCATGCTGGTCTGTTTGCTTAGAGGCTGAAGAAGTTCCCCGAACGAAACGCGTCCCTCTTGTTAAAGTGAAGTTACCTGGTTTGCCAGGTTCTCAATTCTTCCTTCTTTACTGACCAGCACGTTTCTATATCCATGTACTATTCATGGTATTTTGCTAACCTAATCAGCAAGTGAGTAATTTGACACTCTGCCTGTGGTTACCTTTGTATCTGTGTCTGTTGATTTGTATTTAAAGGCACATATCATTGTTTCTTGTTTTTAACAATGTCATTTTTTTTACATTTGTGTATATTTTTTCTATATGTATTTATATATTGCATTGGTTTTTATATATTATTAAATTTATATATTTTATATTAATTCACTATCTTTGGTTTTTTTATATTGATTGACACTTACTCTGTTTAACTGCCAAGCGCTGTCTACTCACCTTCCCATTCTGTTTCCCTTTACAGTGGCTTGCTCCACTGTTTTCTTATAAAGACTAGCAGCTTATTTTCTCAATGCGACTCATCTGTCCAATCCACTGAGATATTTCATTGTCAATATCCTCAATCAGTGTATCGCTGGGTTTGTATACATTTATAATAATTATTTAAATTTAATTTTTTTTTTTTTTTTGGTAAACGGTTCACTTTGATTTCACATAATAGGCGCTGTGTATATCACATTTCTACATTCACAAATATTGGTCTGACCAGGCGAATGGTGATGCTCATCAGATTACTGTAATAAAAAAAAATATAACCCCTAAAAATTGCACAAACAGCAAAAATAAATGCGCTGATGTGCAAGATCACTGCTTACGCAAGATTAATGGCAGGGAAGGGGTTAAACGCAGGGAATTGCTTTTATAATTTTTTTTTTATTGTTTATTAGTGTATTTATCATTGTAATGTACTTTAACGTACTTTTCTTATTTTGATCTGTCGCTCTCCCTCACTTAAAAAAATGTGATGAGAGGGAGGCAGATCCTAAGTGGTCAGATCAATATTGGGTTAATATTGATCTGACCAAGCAGTGGGGACTGACTGTCAGTCTGCCTGGCAGTCACAGATTGCCTCTGTGATGAGGCAAACTTGTAACTGCCACACAGCTACTTCCTGCCTCCTGTGCTCTTGCCCTTAGAAGGGCAGCGCCATCTTGGTCACACAGTGACCAAGATCGTGCTTTTTTTGTGTGTTGCTGATTGCCTCGACTTGCGGGGCAATCAGCAACACTTACAGAGCATAGGAAGCGATTAAATTTGCTTCCTATGCTCTTTTTTTTTTCAGCAATACATGATGCTTCCATACGCCGTTTGAGCACTAAAAGCGGGGAAAAAAGACAGTTTTCAGTGCTCGTTTTGACACAGGACAGACTAGGTCCGTCCTGTGTCACCAACGCCTCGCCACATAGGATGTACCTAGCACGTCCTGTGATGGCAAGGGGTTAAATAATTATACATTTCGGTAACTGGGAGACTAAAGTTCTTTATTAACCCCTTAACGACAGATGACGTGCCAGGCACGTCACGGCAAATCAAGGACTTGCCGACAGGTAACGTGCCTGGCACGTCATGCACTAAACCGAGTAAAGAAAGCGACCAGCGGTCTGCCTAGGCAGAGGCATTGTGCAACACCCCCCAAATGTGCAGGGGCGCGCTACGATCACTCCACCGAGTGATCATAGCAGCCATTTAAAAATGGCTGCGCCCACTGCACACATGTGCTTAAAAAGCGAACAATCGTTCGCTTTCTAAGCATCTCCGGTGTTGTTAAAGTGCCTCGCCAGCGAGGCACTTAACAACACCTTGATGCTCCCCAGAACCGATGGTGGTCGCTCTCCTGAGCGACCCCATCGGCTCAGTAGAAGGGAACGCTGCCTATACAGGTAGCTTCCCTTCTAATGGCAAGAGCATCGGAAGTGAAAGTATTTCACTTCCGATGCTCTAGGGGGAGCCAATCGATGCCGGCACAACAGATCTATGTGATCTGTGTGCAGGCATGTATGGTAAGTGCTCTGATGAGCACTTACCATACAGTCAAAGGCAATATTAGCAAATATTGCCTTTGACAAGTATTGATCTGCCTCCCTCACCTTACTAGTTATAGTAAGGGAGAGAGACAGATCAGATAAAGTAAAAAAATAAAATAAAATAATAAAAAAAATATTTAATAAAATTTTAAACACCAAGGGCTTTTATAAAAGCCATTTAACCCCTTCCCTGCCATTGATCGCTGTGTACGCAGTGATCATACACAGCAGCACATTTTTTGCTGTCTGTGCATTTTTTAGGGGTTCATTTTTTTTACTGTAATTCATTAAAGTATAAAAAAAGCTCTTTTAAGAGAGATTAACCCCTTTCTTGCTGTAGATCACTGCCTAAGCAGCGATCTGACGCAAATGCAGCAATCTTGCTGCAGAAGCATTTTTAAATTTTTTTTAACTTTTTTATTACACCCGTCACTTGTTAATTATACCCGCTAGGGGACTACGTTTAACGTAAAAAAAAATTTTTTAGCTGTCTGACCGCATGTATAGCGATCAGTAACAGCTGATAAGTGACAAAGGCGGGTTGGCGTTTGCTTAGATGAGCCTCACCATTCGTCTGGTTCGATCAATATTTGTAAATATTTGATCTGACCCGTGCAGATCTGCCTCCCTCTCACTTGAGTTTTAGTGAGGGAGGGAGACAGAGCTGTATAATGTAAGTTTTTAATTATAATATATTTAATAGAATTGAGACCCAAAGGCTTTTAAAAGCCGTTTCCAGTATTTAACCCCTTCCCTGCAATTGATCGCTGTGTACGCAGTGATCTTACACAGCAGCACATTTGCTGTCTGTGCATTTTTTTAGGGGTTATTTTTTTTTACTTTGATTTATTACAGTATATCAAAGGCTCTTTTAAGAGCTATTAACCCCTTCCTTGCCGTATATCACTTCCTAAGCAGAACATATGGTCACTGCCTAAGCAGTGCATATGGTCACTGCCTAAGCAGCGCATATGGAGCAATCTAGTCGCAGAAGGATTTTTTTTTGCTATCAGCATTTTTTTTGTCAGACTCGCTAGGGGTTAGTTATACCCACTAGGGGATTACGTGTATTCCTTTTGAAGCTGTTGAACGCGTGTATAGAGATCAGTAACAGCCGATCAGTGGCAAAGGTGGTTTGGTGATTTCTCAGATGAGCATCACCATTCGTCTGGTTCGTAAATATTGTTCTGACCCATATGGATCTGCCTCCCTCTCCTCACTTGAGTTTTAGTGAGGGAAAGAGACAGATCTGTATAACATAATTTTTTAATTGTAATAAATTAAATAAAATGTTAAAAAATTGTGAGTCCCAAGGGCTTTTATAAAAGCCATACCCTTTGTATAGTGTAGTGTATTAACCCCTTCCCTGCCCCTGATCACTGCACAGCAGAACATTTTTTCTTGTCTGTGCATTTTTAGGGGTTAATTTTTTTGTACAGTACTACAAAGGCTCTTATAAGAGCTATTAACCCCTTCCTTGCTCTACATGTTAAAATTCCAAGTTTGAAAATCAAAAAGCGCACCTCTCAAATGTAGCCTTTCAACCCCCAACAAAGCTGACAAAGCTATGCATGGGTGGTATCCCTGTGCTCGGGAGATGTTGCTGAACATATATTGTGGTATTGTTTGTCAGTGACACATACCGAAATATGTGAATTTGTGTCTAAAGTACAATGTATGTGGTAAAAAATACACAATAAAATGACTACCACAAACTTTGACAAAGGCTGGTGGTAGAATTGGTGCATGGAAAGTGTTAAAATAACACCATTTAAAATAGCCTAGGGTGTCTACTTTTACAAAATATATACTTTTTGGGGTAAAATACACTGTCCTACTTTAAAAAAAAGTCCCAAATGAAAGATGGGCTCAGGCTGGCTACACGTCAATATTCCAAGTTGAAAATGCGCACCTTCACAATGTGGCCCTTTTAGCCCCCAAACAACCCAACAAACCTATGCATGGGTGGTATCCCTGTACTCAGGAGATGTTGTTGAACACATATTGGGTTATTGTTTCGCAGTGACACATACCAAAATCTGTGAATTTATGTCTAAAATACAATATTTGTGAAAAAAAAACACACAAAAATTACTACCACAAACTTTGACAAAGGCTGGTGGTAGAATTAGTGCATGGAAAGTGTTAAAATACCACCATTTGAAATAGCGTAGGGTGTCTACTTTTAAAAAATATATGGGTTGATGGGGTAAAATACACTGGCTGGTTTCAAATATGTCCCAAATGGGACAAGGGTGCAGGCGGTCTGCATGTCAAAATTTCAATTTGGAAAACCAAAAACTGCACCTACCAAATTTGGCCTTTTACCCCCCAAACAACCCAACAAACCTATGCATGGGTGGTATCCCTGTACTCAAGAGATGTTGCTGAACACTTATTGGGGTGTTATTTGGCAGTGACACATACCAAAATCTGTAAATTCATGTCTGAAGTACAAGGTTTGTGAAAAAAAAACACAAAAAAATTACTACCACAAACTTTGACAAAGGCTGGTGGTAGAATTAGTGCATGGAAAGTGTTAAAATACCACCATTTGAGATAGCCTAGGGTGTCTACTTTAAAAAAATATATGGGTTGATGGGGTAAAATACACTGGCTGGTTTCAAATATGTCCCAAATGGGACATGGGTGCAGGCTGTCTGCATGTAAAAATTTCAAGTTGGAAAATAAAAAACTGCACCTCACAAATTTGGCATTTTAGCCCCCAAACAACCCAACAAACCTATGCATGGGTGGTATTCCTGTACTCAGGAGAAATAGTAGAATCTATTTAGCATGTTTTTTCGTTCGCTATTGTCGATGAGGAGAAGTTGTTTCAAATAAAAACAAAGAAATGTGTTTTTTTGTTTTTTTTTTTACCATATTTTATTTTATTTTTTTAATAATATGATAAGATATGATCAAAAATATGGCATCCATAGAAAGCCCTTTTTGTCCCGATAAAAACAATATATAATATGTGTGGGTACAGCAAATGACGAAGAAGAAAATTACTGCTAAACACAAACAGCACAGAAATGTTAAAATAGCCATTGTCCAGAAAGGACAAAAATGTTTCAAAGGCTCTGTCCTTAAGGGGTTAATGTCTCAAAGGGCAACATATTATCGTTTATGTATAAATCGCCGAGAGTATTAATTCCTGCACTAGTCCAATTGTGTAACTCAGGGCTCAACAAACCCCGGGCGCCAGGGCGACCTGGAAATTGAGCCTGGCGCCCGGGTGCCGTTGCCCTAATGATCCCCTTGCCGCTGCTATCCGTTTTTTGCAGCGCGAGGGGAGAAGTCTGTGCGGATTGCACAGACAGGAAGCTCCGCCCCCTCACGCAACGCGTGTGTGAGTGCTGGGTGTCGTCACATGACAACCCAGCACTCAGCCGAAAGAGTAATGAGGATCGGCTGCAGCACGAATGTTCCCCCTCCCCTGTAATGAGGTAAGGCAGAAAGGAGGGGGAACATTTGTGCTGCAGCCGATCTTCACTGCCCTTTCGGCTGAGTGCTGGGTTGTCACGTGACGACACTCAGCACTCACAAGTTAAGAAAGGGGGGGAAAAAACTTGTGTATGTGTGAAGTGGGGGTGAGGTGTTTATGTGAAGGGGGGTATATATGTGTGTGTGTGTGTGTGTGTGTATATGTGAAGTGTGTGTGTGTGTATATGTGAAGTGTGTGTGTGTGTATATATGTGGTGTGTGTGTATATGTGAAGTGTGTGTGTGTGTGTATATGTGGTGTGTGTGTGTGTGTATGTGAAGTGTGTGTGTGTGTGTATGTGTGAAGTGGGTGTGTGTATGTGTGAAGTGGGTGTATGTGTGAAGTGGGTTGGTGTGTGTGTGTATATGTGAAGTGGGTTGGTGTGTGTGTGTGGGGTGTATATGTGAAGTGGGTTGGTGTGTGTGTGTGGGGTGTATATGTGACGTGGGTTGGTGTGTGTGTGTGTGGGGTGTGTGTGTGTGTGGGGTGTATATGTGACGTGGGTTGGTGTGTGTGTGTTTATGAATTGCGTGTATGTTTGCGTGATTGTCTGGCTCCTAAAATTTTTTGCTGGCTCCTAGAATCAAATTAAATTTGTCAAGCCCTGGTGTAACTTGATATTAGATAAGCACATCGGCATAGTCTGGAGAGGTGCAGCTTTAGATAATTTGTCTTTTATATTTAAGACTTTCGTTAATCCAGGGCCGACAAACCCCAGGCCCCAGGTCGCCATGGCGACCAGCAATTTAGACCTGGCGCCTGGGTGCTGTCAGCCTCATGGTCCCCTTGCCGCTGCCATCAGATTTTTTTTTATCATTTTTTCGCAGCGCAAGGGGGTAAAGTCACATCAAGCTCCACCCCCCTCGCGCAACGCGTGTCTGAGTGCCGGGTGTCGTCACGTGACATCCTGGCACTCAGCAGGCCGACCAACGGAGATCAGTTGCAGCACGAATGTCCCCCTCCCCTGCAGTGAGGTAAAGCAGCAGGGAGGGGGACACATCAAGAAGAAACCCCCAAGAAAAGACTGTGTGAGGTGGGTGTGTGTTTGTATATTTGTGTGTATGTAAAGTAGGTGTGTGTGAGGTGTTTGTATATGAAAAGTAGGTGTGTGTGAGGTGTTTGTATATATGGGTATTTGTAAAGTAGGTGTGTGTGAGGTGTTTGGATATATAGGTATATGTAAAGTAGGTGTGTGTGAGCTGTTTGTATATATGTGTATATGTAAAGTAGGTGTGTGTGAGGTGTTTGTATATATGGGTATTTGTAAAGTAGGTGTGTGTGAGGTGTTTGGATATATAGGTATATGTAAAGTAGGTGTGTGTGAGGTGTTTGTATTGTCTCAGGTGTTGACTCTCTCTTTAGTAACTTGTCAGAATATCTAGATTTATTATTACAACCAGTTGTCCAAAAAAACAAATCCCACCTTAAAGACACGATTAGCATCCTACAAGATCTAGAAAAAATAAAGTGGGAGAACGACTACATACTCGTGACAAGTGATGTAACATCCCTATATACGTGTATCGACCACGTCCAAGGCATTACATCTATAAGACGTATGCTGGAAATAGATGGCTCTTTTAAGAACAATCAGATCGATTTTATAATTGAAGGGATAGAACTCATCCTTACTCATAATTATTTTTTCTTTAATGATGAATTCTTTCTGCAGTGTAGAGGCACGGCGATGGGCACCAAGTTTGCCCCCAGCTATGCCAATCTGTTCATGGCCGACTGGGAGAACAGGTCGGTCTGGACGGGGCATGGCTGGCAGGCAAACCTGGTGCTATATCGGAGATATATAGATGATCTCCTTTTTATTTGGAAAGGTGCAGAAAGGGATCTCCTACTATTTTTGGAACATTTAAATAAAAATGATAACAATATTGTTTTGACCTCCAATTACAGTAAGGAAAGCATTCAATTCCTAGACTTGGATATTTACATAAAAGAAGATAGGATTTGCACAAAAAATTTCTTTAAAAAAGTCGACTCAAATAGCTATATAGACACCACAAGTTGCCACCACCCTACTTGGCTAAAAGGTGTCCCCAAAGGCCAATTTATAAGAGTAAGAAGGAATTGTTGCGATGAGACATCTTATTTGGAACAATGTAATATTTTAAAAAATAAATTTTTAGAAAAAGGTTATAAGGAAGATATTTTAGATACTCATATTCAAGAAGTCTTAATGAAACCAAGAGGTGAACTCCTAAAATATAATGACAAAAAACTATCTAATCCAACAGAACTAGCCTTACCCATTATTTTAAACTACAATCAGAAAGCAGTAAAAATAAAGAAAATTATTAACAAACATTGGAACCTCATAAAACAAGATGATATTTTGGGCCCATTACTACCAGAAAGGCCAAAAATTATTTTTAGAGGAGCTCCAAATTTTAAACAAAAACTCACTAAAAATTATACTGCTAAACTTAAAAACACCAACAAAAAAGTAGTTTCTCACTTCCTTATGGAAAAACCGGGTTTTTTCCCTTGTAAAATGTGTTCAGGATGTAATGTAGCGAAACATGAAAAAAGTCCTAGATTATCCTTTATAGCTACCGCTACGTCCGAAAAATTTGACATCAAAGAATTCCTTACATGTCACACAAAAAATGTAATTTATGTGGTAGAATGCCCGTGTGGTCTTCAATATATAGGCAGAACGATAAGACCCCTCAAAAAAAGAATTGAAGAACATGTTACAAATATTAGGAAGGGAAATACACAATATTCCCTACCACAACATTTTACAGAATGCCACCATAAAAATCCGAAAGATCTCAAATTTTGGCCCATAATGCAAGTAAAGAAATATTGGAGAGGAGGTAATAATGTCAAACAAATAGGAAAGACGGAGATGGAATGGGTTTTTAGGATGGGCACTTTGCACCCTACTGGTTTGAATGCAGATTTCGACCTTTTTAATTTTATATAATACATTTTGTGCAAATTAATTAATATATTTTTTAACTATTTTAAATAAAAGTTGATTATTTTAATGAATATTCCCTTATTTTTTTATATATACATTTTTTTTTTATATATATACATTTTTATTGAGATCATTTTTATCTCTATAGCCCTTTTTGATTTATGCACAAGATTTATTTATATGTTTACGTATATGTATTTCAAAAGTGTATCATTATGTATTATATAACTTTGTGTACTTCTTTGTCTTTTATAAATATTCCTTACACATGGGACATTGTTCGAGATATAAGTCGAACTTCTCTGCTAAAACTGAAAGGTTTCTCCTTCTATAAACCGAAAAGTAATGGACTGAGATATTTAAGACTTGAAAAGTTCATTAAACCGAAAGAGGAAAGTCTAAACCGAAGATGGATTAATACGAAACTGTTTAGACGACCACAGTCGGAAATCCACGAGGCTATCAGTACGAATTACGGAAATACTCGAACTCGCCATAAGCCGAATCTCGGAATACGAACAACGGAGAAAGCCGAGAGGTCGGCTCCTTCGGAAAAACAGACAGACTTCTGATACGAACAGCGGAGAAAGCCGAGGAGTCGGCTTTTCTCTGAGAGTCGCATTAAGAGTGACGTGACGCTGAAAACAGGTCGCGTCACCTACTCTAATTAATCAGACAGTATTTATAGACAGCCTCATCTCTTATGAGTGCTGCTGGATCCTGAGGAAGCCCACTAAAACGGGCGAAACGCGTAGATCAAGCAACACTCATACGAGATTGGACCAGATCCTTGTTCATCATTGTTCCTGTTTTATGACCCTGTGCTGCTGTTCCAGATTTTAAGTGTAAGGCATCTTTTGCACTTTTGTATTAAATTATACTTTTTACTACTAACACCATCTCTTGTCCTTTGGAGGTTGATTATTGCATATCCACTGCGAAGGTTGCATCGAACCAGGACGAAAACTGCCACTTACATTTATGTTTTGTCCCATGTCAAGGGACTATATGTGAGTGTTTTACATTTCTACTGTTTTAAAGATACAAGTTACATATCCTGTATTCCCTGCATGGCAGATTGATTACACTGTCACTTTAAAGCACATATAGCGCACTGTCACTTTGTGTATTTTGTGTTTGTATATATGTGTATATGTAAGGTAGGTGTGTGTGTGTGAGGTGTTTGTATATATGTGTATATGGAAAGTAGGTGTGTTTGAGGTGTTTGTATATATGTGTATATGTAAAGTAGGTGTGTGTGAGGTGTTTGTATGTATGTGTATATGTAAGGTAGGTGTGTGTGTGTGTGTGTGTGTGTGTGTGTGTGAGGTGTTTGTATATATGTGTATATGTAAGGTAGGTGTGTGTGTGTGAGGTGTTTGTATATATGTGTATATGTAAAGTAGGTGTGTGTGAGGTGTTTGTATATATGTGTATATGTAAAGTAGGTGTGTGTGAGGTGTTTGTATATATGTGTATATGTAAAGCAGGTGTGTGAGGTGTTTGGATATATGGGTATATGTAAAGTAGGTGTGTGTGAGGTGTTTGTATATATATATGTGTATATGTAAAGTAGGTGTGTTTGAGGTGTTTGGATATATGTGTATATAAAAGTAGGTGTGTGTGAGGTGTTTGTATATATGTGTATGTAAAGTAGGTGTGTGTGTGAGGTGTTTGGATATGTGTGTATATGTAAAGTAGGTGTGTGTGAGGTGTTTGGATATTTGTGTATATGTGAAGTAGGCGTGTTTGTATATATGTGAAGTAGTGGTGTTTGTTTATGAATTAAGTGTATGTTTTCGTGATTGTCTGGCTTTTAAAATCAAATTAAATTTGTCAAGCCTTGCGTTAATCTATACAGTGAATCATCACATCCATAACTGTTTTAATTGGAGA
>JAYKOZ010000047.1:25000-97266 GCA_036172795.1 Pelodytes ibericus | reverse complement strand
CTCTCCCTCTCTCCCTCTCTCATGATGCTTGCTGCGCTCTCTCTCTCTCTCTCTCTCATGATGCTTGCTGCGCTCTCTCTCTCTCTCTCATGATGCTTGCTGCGCTCTCTCTCTCTCTCTCATGATGCTTGCTGCGCTCTCTCTCTCTCTCTCTCATGATGCTTGCTGCGCTCTCTCTCTCTCTCATGATGCTTGCTGCGCTCTCTCTCTCTCTCTCTCTCATGATGCTTGCTGCGCTCTCTCTCTCTCTCATGATGCTTGCTGCGCTCTCTCTCTCTCTCTCATGACGCTTGCTCCTCTCTCTCTGATTACGCTTGCTTCTCTCTCTCTCTCTCTCTCTCTCTCTCTCTCTCTCTCTCCCTCTCTCTCCCTCTCTCCCTCTCTCCCTCTCTCATGATGCTTGCTGCGCTCTCTCTCTCTCTCTCTCATGATGCTTGCTGCTCTCTCTCTCTCTCTCATGATGCTTGCTGCTCTCTCTCTCTCTCATGATGCTTGCTGCGCTCTCTCTCTCTCTCTCATGATGCTTGCTGCGCTCTCTCTCTCTCTCATGATGCTTGCTGCGCTCTCTCTCTCTCTCATGATGCTTGCTGCGCTCTCTCTCTCTCTCATGATGCTTGCTGCGCTCTCTCTCTCTCTCTCATGATGCTTGCTGCGCTCTCTCTCTCTCATGATGCTTGCTGCGCTCTCTCTCTCTCTCATGATGCTTGCTGCGCTCTCTCTCTCTCTCATGATGCTTGCTGCTCTCTCTCTCTCTCATGAAGCTTGCTGCTCTCTGTCTTTCTCATGACGCTTGCTGCTCTCTCTCCCTCTCTCTCCCTCTCTCTCCCTCTCTCCCCCTCTCTCTCCCTCTCCCCCTCTCCCTCTCCCCCTCTCATGACGCGTGCCTCTCTCCCTCTCTCTCCCTCTCTCTCCCTCTCTCTCCCTCTCTCTCCCTCTCTCTCCCTCTCTCTCCCTCTCTCTCCCTCTCTCTCCCTCTCTCTCCCTCTCTCTCCCTCTCTCTCCCTCTCTCTCCCTCTCTCCCTCTCCCTCTCCCCCTCTCCCTCTCCCCCTCTCATGACGCGTGCCTCTCTCCCTCTCTCTCCCTCTCTCTCCCTCTCTCTCCCTCTCTCTCCCTCTCTCTCCCTCTCCCCCTCTCATGACGCGTGCCTCTGTCCCTCTCTCCCTCCCTCTCTCTCCCTCCCTCTCTCTCCCTCTCTCCCTCCCTCTCCCTCTCTCCCTCCCTCTCTCTCCCCTCCCCCTCTCTCCCCCTCTCCCCCTCTCCCCCTCTCCCCCTCTCCCCCTCTCATGACGCCTGCTCCTCTCCCTCCCTCTCTCTCCCTCTCTCTCCCTCTCTCCCCCTCTCCCCCTCCCTCTCTCTCCCTCTCTCCCTCTCTCCCCCTCTCCCCCTCTCCCCTCCCCCTCTCATGACGCCTGCTCCTCTCCCTCCCTCTCTCCCCCTCTCTCCCCCTCTCATGACGCCTGCTCCTCTCCCTCCCTCTCTCTCCCTCTCTCTCTCTCCCTCTCTCCCCCTCTCTCCCCCTCTCATGACGCATGCTTCTCTCCCCAGATATTTATGCTGTAATTGATCTATATGGGCAGTGTGTACAGGTGTCTCTGACGGGGGGCAGTGGTCTGATTGATAACAGCCTTTCCGTGAGCCACGTGACTGATAAATCCTTTCCAACCCCATCTCCAGGTAAGTGTCCTCAGTGAAGTACCTGTGCCCCAAAGCTCACAGCCATAGAGAAACCATTACCCACTCTCTACTCCTCCCTGTGCCTTTCTTATTAGCCTGGCCTCCCCATTTCTTTGAATTGAAGGGTGCACTCTGCTCCCATTCTCCTCGCCCCTCTATCCTCCCGCTCTCCTCCGGCGCCCCCCACCCTGTTGTCCTCCAGCGCTCCCCTCTCCTCCAGCGCTCCCCGTGCCTGCCCTGAACTCCAGCGCTTCCCGTGCCCCGCTCTCCTTCCCCAGTTCCTCGCCCCTCTAGCCCCCCACTTGTTCCTCGCCCCGTGACCCGCTCTCCTTTCCTCATGCCTCGCCACTCTAGCCCCCCCTCGTTCCTCACCCTGCTAGCCTATCCCTCATGCCTCGCCCCTCTAGCCTTTCCATCGTCCCTCTAGCCGTTCACATCATGCCTCGCCCCTCTAGCCTTTCCCTCGCCCCTCTAGCCTATCCCTCGTTCCTCGCCCCTCTAGCCTTTCCCTCGTTCCTCGCCCCTCTAGCCTTTCCCTCGTTCCTCGCCCCTCTAGCCTTTCCCTCGTTCCTCACCCCTCTAGCCTTTCCCTCATGCCTCGCCCCTCTAGCCTTTCCCTCGTCCTTCGCCCCTCTAGCCTTTCCATCGCCCCTCTAGCCTATCCCTTGTTCCTCGCCCCTCTAGCCTTTCCCTCGTGCCTCGCCCCTCTAGCCTTTCCCTCGTGCCTCGCCCCTCTAGCCTTTCCCTCGTGCCTCGCCCCTCTAGCCTTTCCCTCGTGCCTCGCCCCTCTAGCCTTTCCCTCGTGCCTCGCCCCTCTAGCCTTTCCCTCGTGCCTCGCCCCTCTAGCCTTTCCCTCGTTCCTCGCCCCTCTAGCCTTTCCCTCGTTCCTCGCCCCTCTAGCCTTTCCCTCGTTCCTCGCCCCTCTAGCCTTTCCCCCGTTCCTCGCCCCTCTAGCCTTTCCCCCGTTCCTCGCCCCTCTAGCCTTTCCCCCGTTCCTCGCCTCTCTTGCCTCCCCCCTTTCCTCGCCCTGCTCTCCTTGTCTCTTGGTTTGTAACATATGTCCATTGATCTCTCCACCAGTTCCCAGTGTATCTCACAGGTTCCACTCCGTTTGTGGGAAGAATATTTCTATTCTGTGCGACGGGACTAGAGCAGAGCGCTGCGTTGGGTACAGCGACGGAATTGTCTTCAGCAGCAATGAACTGTTAACCAATGAGACCTTTGAGGTGAACCCATGGGAGAGGGGCTGTAAGGGGATGGGGTGCAAATAACACTGGTGGATTCCTCGATAGGATGGGGTGTATATAACGCTGAGGGATTCCTCGATGGGATGGGGTGTATATAACGCTGGGGGATTCCTTGATAGGATTGGGTGTATATAACGCTGGGGGATTTCTTGATAGGATGGGGTGTATATAACGCTGGGGGATTCCTTGATAGGATGGGGTGTATATTGTGATGGGTGATTCCTCGATGGGATGGGGTGTATATAACGCTGGGGGATTCCTTGATAGGATGGGGTGTATATTGTGATGGGGGATTCCTCGATGGGATGGGGTGTATATTGTGATGGGGGATTTCTTGATAGGGTGGGGTGTATATTGTGATGGGGGATTCCTTGATAGGATGGGGTGTATATTGTGATGGGTGATTCCTCGATGGGATGGGGTGTATATAACGCTGGGGGATTCCTTAATAGGATGGGGTGTATATAACGCTGGGGGATTTCTTGATAGGATGCGGTGTATATAACGCTGGGGGATTTCTTGATAGGATGCGGTGTATATAACGCTGGGGGATTCCTCGATAGGATGGGGTGTATATTGTGATGGGGGTTTTCTTGATAGGATGGGGTGTATATAACGCTGGGGGATTCCTTGATAGGATGGGGTGTATATAACGCTGGGGGATTCCTTGATAGGATGGGGTGTATATAACGCTGGGGGATTCCTTGACAGGATGGGGGGTATATAACGCTGGGGGATTCCTTGATAGGATGGGGTGTATATTGTGATGGGGGATTCCTTGATAGGATGGGGTGTATATTGTGATGGGGGATTCCTCGATAGGATGGGGTGTATATAACGGCGGGGATTCCTTGATAGGATGGGGTGTATATTGTGATGGGGGATTCCTCGATAGGATGGGGTGTATATTGTGATGGGGGATTCCTTGATAGGATGGGGGGTACATTGTGATGGGGGATTCCTCTATAGGATGGGGTGTATATTGTGATGGGGGATTCCTTGATAGAATGGGGTGTATATTGTGATGGGGGATTCCTTGATAGGATGGGGTGTATATTGTGATGGGGGATTCCTTGATAGGATGGGGTGTATATTGTGATGGGGGATTCCGCGATAGGATGGGGTGTATATTGTGATGGGGGATTCCTCGATAGAATGGGGTGTATATTGTGATGGGGGATTCCTTGATAGGATGGGGTGTATATTGTGATGTTGGATTCCTTGATAGGATGGGGTGTATATTGTGATGGGGGATTCCTCTATAGGATGGGGTGTATATTGTGATGGGGGATTCCTCTATAGGATGGGGTGTATATTGTGATGGGGGATTCCTTGATAGGATGGGGTGTATATTGTGATGGGGGATTCCTCGATAGGATGGGGTGTATATTGTGATGGGGGATTCCTTGATAGGATGGGGTGTATATTGTGATGGGGGATTCCTTGATAGAATGGGGTGTATATTGTGATGGGGGATTCCTCGATAGAATGGGGTGTATATTGTGATGGGGGATTCCTTGATAGGATGGGGTGTATATTGTGATGGGGGATTCCTTGATAGGATGGGGTGTATATTGTCTTGGGGGATTCCTTGATAGGATGGGGTGTATATTGTGATGGGGGATTCCTTGATAGGATGGGGTGTATATTGTGATGGGGGATTCCTTGATAGGATGGGGTGTATATTGTGATGGGGGATTCCTCTATAGGATGGGGTGTATATTGTGATGGGGGATTCCGCGATAGGATGGGGTGTATATTGTGATGAGGGATTTCTTGATAGGATGGGGTGTATATTGTGATGGGGGATTCCGCGATAGGATGGGGTGTATATTGTGATGGGGGATTCCTCGATAGGATGGGGTGTATATTGTGATGGGGGATTCCTTGATAGAATGGGGTGTATATTGTGATGGGGGATTCCTTGATAGGATGGGGGGTATATAACGCTGGGGGATTCCTTGATAGGATGGGGTGTATATTGTGATGGGGGATTCCTTGATAGGATGGGGTGTATACAGGGAGTGCAGAATTATTAGGAAAATTAGTATTTTGACCACATCATCCTCTTTATGCATGTTGTCTTACTCCAAGCTGTATAGGCTCGAAAGCCTACTACCAATTAAGCATATTAGGTGATGTGCATCTCTGTAATGAGAAGGGGTGTGGTCTAATGACATCAACACCCTATATCAGGTGTGCATAATTATTAGGCAACTTCCTTTCCTTTGGCAAAATGGGTCAAAAGAAGGACTTGACAGGCTCAGAAAAGTCAAAAATAGTGAGATATCTTGCAGAGGGATGCAGCACTCTTAAAATTGCAAAGCTTCTGAAGCGTGATCATCGAACAATCAAGCGTTTCATTCAAAATAGTCAACAGGGTCGCAAGAAGCGTGTGGAAAAACCAAGGCGCAAAATAACTGCCCATGAACTGAGAAAAGTCAAGCGTGCAGCTGCCACGATGCCACTTGCCACCAGTTTGGCCATATTTCAGAGCTGCAACATCACTGGAGTGCCCAAAAGCACAAGGTGTGCAATACTCAGAGACATGGCCAAGGTAAGAAAGGCTGAAAGACGACCACCACTGAACAAGACACACAAGCTGAAACGTCAAGACTGGGCCAAGAAATATCTCAAGACTGATTTTTCTAAGGTTTTATGGACTGATGAAATGAGAGTGAGTCTTGATGGGCCAGATGGATGGGCCCGTGGCTGGATTGGTAAAGGGCAGAGAGCTCCAGTCCGACTCTGACGCCAGCAAGGTGGAGGTGGAGTACTGGTTTGGGCTGGTATCATCAAAGATGAGCTTGTGGGGCCTTTTCGGGTTGAGGATGGAGTCAAGCTCAACTCCCAGTCCTACTGCCAGTTCCTGGAAGACACCTTCTTCAAGCAGTGGTACAGGAAGAAGTCTGCATCCTTCAAGAAAAACATGATTTTCATGCAGGACAATGCTCCATCACACGCGTCCAAGTACTCCACAGCGTGGCTGGCAAGAAAGGGTATAAAAGAAGAAAATCTAATGACATGGCCTCCTTGTTCACCTGATCTGAACCCCATTGAGAACCTGTGGTCCATCATCAAATGTGAGATTTACAAGGAGGGAAAACAGTACACCTCTCTGAACAGTGTCTGGGAGGCTGTGGTTGCTGCTGCACGCAATGTTGATGGTGAACAGATCAAAACACTGACAGAATCCATGGATGGCAGGCTTTTGAGTGTCCTTGCAAAGAAAGGTGGCTATATTGGTCACTGATTTGTTTTTGTTTTGTTTTTGAATGTCAGAAATGTATATTTGTGAATGTTGAGATGTTATATTGGTTTCACTGGTAAAAATAAATAATTGAAATGGGTATATATTTGTTTTTTGTTAAGTTGCCTAATAATTATGCACAGTAATAGTCACCTGCACACACAGATATACCCCTAAAATAGCTAAAACTAAAAACAAACTAAAAACTACTTCCAAAAATATTCAGCTTTGATATTAATGAGTTTTTTGGGTTCATTGAGAACATGGTTGTTGTTCAATAATAAAATTAATCCTCAAAAATACAACTTGCCTAATAATTCTGCACTCCCTGTATTGTGATGGGGGATTCCTTGATAGGATGGGGTGTATATTGTGATGGGGGATTCCTCGATAGGATGGGGTATATATTGTGATGGGGGATTCCTTGATAGGATGGGGTGTATATTGTGATGGGGGATTCCTTGATAGGATGGGGTGTATATTGTGATGGGGGATTCCTTGATAGGATGGGGTGTATATTGTGATGGGGGATTCCTTGATAGGATGGGGTGTATATTGTGATGGGGGATTCCTCGATAGGATGGGGTGTATATTGTGATGGGGGATTCCTCTATAGGATGGGGTGTATATTGTGATGGGGGATTCCGCGATAGGATGGGGTGTATATTGTGATGGGGGATTCCTTGATAGGATGGGGTGTATATTGTGATGAGGGATTTCTTGATAGGATGGGGTGTATATTGTGATGGGGGATTCCTTGATAGAATGGGGTGTATATTGTGATGGGGGATTCCTTGATAGAATGGGGTGTATATTGTGATGGGGGATTCCGCGATAGGATGGGGTGTATATTGTGATGGGGGATTCCTTGATAGAATGGGGTGTATATTGTGATGAGGGATTTCTTGATAGGATGGGGTGTATATTGTGATGGGGGATTCCTTGATAGAATGGGGTGTATATTGTGATGGGGGATTCCTTGATAGAATGGGGTGTATATTGTGATGAGGGATTTCTTGATAGGATGGGGTGTATATTGTGATGGGGGATTCCTTGATAGAATGGGGTGTATATTGTGATGGGGGATTCCTTGATAGAATGGGGTGTATATTGTGATGAGGGATTTCTTGATAGGATGGGGTGTATATTGTGATGGGGGATTCCTCGATAGGATGGGGTGTATATTGTGATGAGGGATTTCTTGATAGGATGGGGTGTATATTGTGATGGGGGATTCCTCGATAGGATGGGGTGTATATTGTGATGAGGGATTTCTTGATAGGATGGGGTGTATATTGTGATGAGGGATTTCTTGATAGTATGGGGTGTATATTGTGATGGGGGATTCCGCGATAGGTTGGGGTGTATATTGTGATGAGGGATTTCTTGATAGGATGGGGTGTATATTGTGACGGGGGATTTCTTGATAGGATGGGGTGTATATTGTGATGGGGGATTCCTCGATAGGATGGGGTGTATATTGTGATGAGGGATTTCTTGATAGGATGGGGTGTATATTGTGATGGGGGATTCCTCTATAGTATGGGGTGTATATTGTGATGGGGGATTTCTCGACATGATGGGGGATTTCTCAATGATAGGCCCAGGTTCTCTTATTTTTCGGAGCTCCATTGTCTTGTCCTTATTGTCCCGGTCTCTCTGGCAGGTCCGAGTTGAGCAGTTAGATTCCCATTGGTCTGGCTCCTGTCATATTGGAGTCACCTCTCTCCCGCCTCATGATGCTCCGTTTCTGGGTGGTGGTCTTCCAGCTCGAGCCCTGGACCTGCGCTCTCGTGTCACGTGGCTGGTGTCTGGGTCAGAGGTCAGAAGGAACGGTCAGCGTCTCCGTGAGAATTACTGCAGCAGCCTGGAGCGTATTCAGGTAAAGGAGAGGTTGGAGATGGGGTTCAGGCTGTTTTGGCTGGTGCAGCAGAGGAGTCGCATTGTGGGAGATAGTCGTCCTGTTAAGTGTCCAGGGGATAAATCAATGAGTAACATTAAAAGACTGTGCTTATAAATAATAAAGCAGTGTATAAACATATAATAATGTGTTACTGTATATTGCTTTATTACACTGTATGATAATGTGTTACTGTATATTGCTTTATTACGCTGTATGATAATGTGTTACTGTATATTGCTTTATTACACTGTATGATAATGTGTTACTGTATATTGCTATATTACGCTGTATGATAATGTGTTACTGTATATTGGTTTATTACACTGTATGATAATGTGTTACTGTATATTGCTTTATTACGCTGTATGATAATGTGTTACTGTATGTTGCTTTATTACACTGTATGATAATGTGTTACTGTATATTGGTTTATTACACTGTATGATAATGTGTTACTGTATATTGGTTTATTACACTGTATGATAATGTGTTACTGTATATTGCTTTATTACACTGTATGATAATGTGTTACTGTATATTGGTTTATTACACTGTATGATAATGTGTTACTGTATATTGCTTTATTACTCTGTATGATAATGTGTTACTGTATATTGCTTTATTACGCTGTATGATAATGTGTTACTGTATATTGCTTTATTACACTGTATGATAATGTGTTACTGTATATTGCTTTATTACACTGTATGATAATGTGTTACTGTATATTGCTTTATTACGCTGTATGATAATATGTTACTGTATATTGCTTTATTACACTGTATGATAATGTGTTACTGTATATTGGTTTATTACACTGTATGATAATGTGTTACTGTATATTGGTTTATTACACTGTATGATAATGTGTTACTGTATATTGCTTTATTACTCTGTATGATAATGTGTTACTGTATATTGCTTTATTACTCTGTATGATAATGTGTTACTGTATATTGCTTTATTACTCTGTATGATAATGTGTTACTGTATATTGCTTTATTACGCTGTATGATAATATGTTACTGTATATTGCTTTATTACACTGTATGATAATGTGTTACTGTATATTGGTTTATTACACTGTATGATAATGTGTTACTGTATATTGGTTTATTACACTGTATGATAATGTGTTACTGTATATTGCTTTATTACTCTGTATGATAATGTGTTACTGTATATTGCTTTATTACTCTGTATGATAATGTGTTACTGTATATTGCTTTATTACTCTGTATGATAATGTGTTACTGTATATTGCTTTATTACTCTGTATGATAATGTGTTACTGTATATTGCTTTATTACGCTGTATGATAATGTGTTACTGTATATTGCTTTATTACGCTGTATGATAATGTGTTACTGTATATTGGTTTATTACGCTGTATGATGTGTTACTGTATATTGGTTTATTACACTGTATGATAATGTGTTACTGTATATTGCTTTATTACTCTGTATGATAATGTGTTACTGTATATTGCTTTATTACGCTGTGTGATAATGTGTTACTGTATATTGCTTTATTACACTGTATGATAATGTGTTACTGTATATTGCTTTATTACACTGTATGATAATGTGTTACTGTATATTGCTTTATTACACTGTATGATAATGTGTTACTGTATATTGGTTTATTACGCTGTATGATAATGTGTTACTGTATGTTGCTTTATTACGCTGTATGATAATGTGTTACTGTATATTGCTTTATTACTCTGTATGATAATGTGTTACTGTATATTGGTTTATTACGCTGTATGATAATGTGTTCCTGTATATTGCTTTATTACACTGTATGATGTGTTCCTGTATATTGCTTTATTACTCTGTATGATAATGTGTTACTGTATATTGCTTTATTACGCTGTATGATAATGTGTTACTGTATATTGCTTTATTACGCTGTATGATAATGTGTTACTGTATGTTGCTTTATTACGCTGTATGATAATGTGTTACTGTATATTGCTTTATTACGCTGTATGATGTGTTACTGTATGTTGCTTTATTACGCTGTATGATGTGTTACTGTATATTGCTTTATTACGCTGTATGATAATGTGTTACTGTATGTTGCTTTATTACGCTGTATGATAATGTGTTACTGTATATTGCTTTATTACACTGTATGATAATGTGTTACTGTATATTGCTTTATTACGCTGTATGATATGTTACTGTATATTGCTTTATTACGCTGTATGATAATGTGTTACTGTATATTGCTTTATTACGCTGTATGATAATGTGTTACTGTATATTGGTTTATTACGCTGTATGATAATGTGTTACTGTATATTGCTTTATTATGCTGTATGATAATGTGTTCCTGTATGTTGCTTTATTACTCTGTATGATAATGTGTTACTGTATGTTGCTTTATTACGCTGTATGATAATGTGTTACTGTATGTTGCTTTATTACGCTGTATGATAATGTGTTACTGTATGTTGCTTTATTACGCTGTATGATAATGTGTTACTGTATATTGGTTTATTACTCTGTATGTTAATGTGTTCCTGTATATTGCTTTATTACGCTGTATGATAATGTGTTACTGTATATTGCTTTATTACGCTGTATGATAATGTGTTACTGTATATTGGTTTATTATGCTGTATGATAATGTGTTACTGTATATTGCTTTATTACACTGTATGATAATGTGTTACTGTATATTGCTTTATTACGCTGTATGATAATGTGTTACTGTATATTGCTTTATTACGCTGTATGATAATGTGTTACTGTATATTGCTTTATTACACTGTATGATAATGTGTTACTGTATATTGGTTTATTACGCTGTATGATAATGTGTTACTGTATATTGCTTTATTACGCTGTATGATAATGTGTTACTGTATATTGCTTTATTACGCTGTATGATAATGTGTTACTGTATATTGCTTTATTATGCTGTATGATAATGTGTTCCTGTATGTTGCTTTATTACTCTGTATGATAATGTGTTACTGTATGTTGCTTTATTACGCTGTATGATAATGTGTTACTGTATGTTGCTTTATTACACTGTATGATAATGTGTTACTGTATATTGGTTTATTATGCTGTATGATAATGTGTTCCTGTATATTGCTTTATTACGCTGTATGATAATGTGTTACTGTATATTGGTTTATTATGCTGTATAATAATGTGTTACTGTATATTGCTTTATTACTCTGTATGATAATGTGTTACTGTATATTGCTTTATTATGCTGTATGATAATGTGTTACTGTATGTTGCTTTATTATGCTGTATGATGTGTTACTGTATGTTGCTTTATTACACTGTATGATAATGTGTTACTGTATATTGCTTTATTACGCTGTATGATATGTTACTGTATATTGCTTTATTACGCTGTATGATAATGTGTTACTGTATATTGCTTTATTACGCTGTATGATAATGTGTTACTGTATATTGGTTTATTACGCTGTATGATAATGTGTTACTGTATATTGCTTTATTATGCTGTATGATAATGTGTTCCTGTATGTTGCTTTATTACTCTGTATGATAATGTGTTACTGTATGTTGCTTTATTACGCTGTATGATAATGTGTTACTGTATGTTGCTTTATTACGCTGTATGATAATGTGTTACTGTATGTTGCTTTATTACGCTGTATGATAATGTGTTACTGTATATTGGTTTATTACTCTGTATGTTAATGTGTTCCTGTATATTGCTTTATTACGCTGTATGATAATGTGTTACTGTATATTGCTTTATTACGCTGTATGATAATGTGTTACTGTATATTGGTTTATTATGCTGTATGATAATGTGTTACTGTATATTGCTTTATTACACTGTATGATAATGTGTTACTGTATATTGCTTTATTACGCTGTATGATAATGTGTTACTGTATATTGCTTTATTACGCTGTATGATAATGTGTTACTGTATATTGCTTTATTACACTGTATGATAATGTGTTACTGTATATTGGTTTATTACGCTGTATGATAATGTGTTACTGTATATTGCTTTATTACGCTGTATGATAATGTGTTACTGTATATTGCTTTATTACGCTGTATGATAATGTGTTACTGTATATTGCTTTATTATGCTGTATGATAATGTGTTCCTGTATGTTGCTTTATTACTCTGTATGATAATGTGTTACTGTATGTTGCTTTATTACGCTGTATGATAATGTGTTACTGTATGTTGCTTTATTACACTGTATGATAATGTGTTACTGTATATTGGTTTATTATGCTGTATGATAATGTGTTCCTGTATATTGCTTTATTACGCTGTATGATAATGTGTTACTGTATATTGGTTTATTATGCTGTATAATAATGTGTTACTGTATATTGCTTTATTACTCTGTATGATAATGTGTTACTGTATATTGCTTTATTATGCTGTATGATAATGTGTTACTGTATGTTGCTTTATTATGCTGTATGATGTGTTACTGTATGTTGCTTTATTATGCTGTATGATGTGTTACTGTATGTTGCTTTATTATGCTGTATGATAATGTGTTACTGTATGTTGCTTTATTATGCTGTATGATGTGTTACTGTATGTTGCTTTATTATGCTGTATGATAATGTGTTACTGTATGTTGCTTTATTATGCTGTATGATAATGTGTTACTGTATGTTGCTTTATTATGCTGTATGATAATGTGTTACTGTATGTTGCTTTATTACGCTGTATGATAATGTGTTACTGTATATTGCTTTATTATGCTGTATGATAATAATGTGTTACTGTATATTGCTTTATTACACTATATGATAATGTGTTACTGTATATTGCTTTATTACACTATATGATAATGTGTTACTGTATGTTGCTTTATTACGCTGTATGATAATGAGTTACTGTATGTTGCTTTATTACGCTGTGTGATAATGTGTTACTGTATATTGCTTTATTACGCTGTATGATAATAATGTGTTACTGTATGTTGCTTTATTACGCTGTATGATAATGTGTTACTGTATGTTGCTTTATTACGCTGTATGATAATCCACTACATCCACTACCCTCTCAGTAAAGTAATACTTCCTGATATTAAAAGTAATATCAGGAAGTATTACTTTACTGAGAGGGTAGTGGATGTATGGAATAGCCTGCCAGCAGAAGTAGTAGAGGTAAACACAGTCAAGGATTTTAAGCATGCATGGGATAGACACAAGGCTATCCTAGCTATAAGACCGGGAACGGGGGACTAATAAAAGTACTCAAAAAAAAAAAAAATTTGGGCAGACTAGATGGACCGAATGGTTCTTATCTGCCGACACATTCTATGTTTCTATGTTTTACTGTATGTTGCTTTATTATGCTGTATGATAATGTGTTACTGTATATTGCTTTATTATGCTGTATGATAATGTGTTACTGTATGTTGCTTTATTACGCTGTATGATAATGTGTTACTGTATGTTGCTTTATTACGCTGTGTGATAATGTGTTACTGTATGTTGCTTTATTACGCTGTATGATAATGTGTTACTGTATATTGCTTTATTACACTGTATGATAATGTGTTACTGTATATTGCTTTATTGCACTGTATGATAATGTGTTACTGTATGTTGCTTTATTACGCTGTATGATAATGTGTTACTGTATATTGCTTTATTACTCTGTATGATAATGTGTTACTGTATATTGCTTTATTACGCTGTATGATAATGTGTTACTGTATGTTGCTTTATTACGCTGTATGATAATGTGTTACTGTATGTTGCTTTATTACGCTGTATGATAATGTGTTACTGTATATTGCTTTATTACGCTGTATGATAATGTGTTACTGTATGTTGCTTTATTACGCTGTGTGATAATGTGTTACTGTATGTTGCTTTATTACGCTGTATGATAATGTGTTACTGTATGTTGCTTTATTACGCTGTATGATAATAATGTGTTACTGTATGTTGCTTTATTACGCTGTATGATAATAATGTGTTACTGTATGTTGCTTTATTACACTGTATGATAATGTGTTACTGTATATTGCTTTATTACGCTGTATGATAATGTGTTACTGTATATTGCTTTATTACGCTGTATGATAATGTGTTACTGTATATTGCTTTATTACGCTGTATGATAATGTGTTCCTGTATGTTGCTTTATTACACTGTATGATAATGTGTTACTGTATATTGCTTTATTACGCTGTATGATATGAACCTGTATTCTCCCACCTGAGCCGTAGATATGGCAGTATTATTTCTTGTATAGCGCTGTGTATTAAAGCAGTATGCACTGTACACCAGTCTGTATTTCATAGTTTTAGCGCATGGGGAGGAGCCAGCTGCTTTCTACCCCTTTTCTTCTATTTCCTGTTAACCCTTTCCTGTGCATGCGCAGGTTGGATGCAGGCTGGGGATACGCCGTGACAGTGATGATACGCTGCACATCCTGATTAATGGAGAGGATGCGGGAGCCGCGGCTTGTGGAATCCCCAAGGTGAATCCCTGCGATAAACACTTTTACTTCTTGTCTGTAAGTCAGTGGCAGACGCCAAGAAACTTCCACTGTTATTAACATGTCCATGTGTTTTAGGTGGTGTATGCAGTGCTGGATATACACGGCTGTGTCACCGCAGTCTCTACAGTCAGCTCTTCTGCACTAGAGGAATGTGATGTCACTAAACCGCCCTCTGTGACATCAGAGAGTGAGGAGGAAGAGGAAACCGAGCCAACTGTAAGCATATACCATGACATCATAATCTGTTCTCTTTTTACCTTCCCGTCCCCCTGCAGGGTGACACAGACAGAGGGAACTTCGAGTCTGTCCCTCCCCCTGCAGGGTGACTTGTACTTGTACAATGAAGGGAGAAGTGATCATCATGGGTGACTTTAATCTTCCTGATGTGAACTGGAAATACAAAACAGCTACTTGCCCCAGGAGTACGCATATCCTAAACTCCCTACTGGGATTATCTCTAAAACAAGTAGTGGAGGAGCCAACTGGAAAGCAGGCCATACTAGACTTAGTGTTCACAAATGGAGATTTGTTATCAGATATTACTGTAGGTGAAAGTTTAGGATCTAGTGATCACCAGACAGTGTGGTTTAATATAAGAACAGTGACGCAGTCACACCACACAAAAACAAAAGTTTTAGATTTTAGAAAAACAGACTTTTCTAAAATTAGATTAGGTGTAAAGGAGTCATTATCAGACTGGAGCAATTTAAATGGAGTCCAGGAGAAATGGGATTATCTAAAAGTTGCACTACTGAAGGCAACAGAAAATTGCATAAGGCTTGTCAGTAAGAGCAAAAAATTGAAGAAACCACTGTGGTACTCTGCAGAGGTGGCTAAAATAGTAAGAAATAAAAAGCTAGCATTTAGTAATTATAAAAATACTCAGAGTGAGGAAGATAGAAAGATCTACAAGAGTAGGCAGAAAGAGGCAAAGCAAGCTATAAGAGCTTCCAAAGCATACACAGAAGAGACTATAGTCCAGTCAGTGAAAAAGGGGGATAAAACATTTTTTAGATACATAAATGAGAAAAGGAAAGTAAAACAAGGATTAGTTAGATTAAAAACAAAAGAAGGATGCTATGTAGAAGAGGATAAAGGCTTAGCAGACTGCCTTAATGAATATTTTTGTTCAGTTTTTACAAATGAAAATGAGGGTAAGGGACCTCATTAAGGGAAAAAGACTAATGAGTCTTTTGATGCATGTAAGTTTACAGAGGAAGAGGTTTTACTTCAGCTGTCTAAAGTAAAGACAAATAAGTCGATGGGACCTGATGGGATACATCCAAAGTTATTAAAAGAACTTAGTGGTGTACTAGCAAAACCGTTAACAGGTTTATTTAACCAATCATTGTTAACGGGAGTAGTTCCAGAAGATTGGAAATTAGCTAATGTTGTGCCCATTCACAAGAAAGGTAGTAGGGAGGAGGCGGGCAACTATAGACCAGTAAGTCTTACTTCAGTAGTGGGGAAAATAATGGAAACCTTGTTAAAGAATAGGATTGTTGAACATCTAAAGTCGCTTGGATTTCAAGATCAGAGACAGCATGGGTTTACTTCAGGGAGATCATGCCAAACTAATCTTATTGATTTTTTTGATTGGGTAACTAAAATAATCGATCAGTGTGGTGCAGTAGACATTGCTTACCTAGATTTCAGTAAGGCTTTTGACACTGTCGCACATAGAAGGCTTATCAATAAACTGAAATCTTTGAGTTTGGATTTCAATATTGATGAATGGATTAGACAATGGCTGAGTGACAGGCAACAGAGGGTTGTAGTCAATGGGGTATATTCGATGCAAGGTCTTGTTACTAGTGGGGTACCTCAGGGATCTGTACTTGGACCCATTCTCTATAATATTTTTATTAGCGATATTGCAGAAGGTCTTGTTGGTAAAGTATGTCTTTTTGCTGATGATACAAAGATTTGCAGCAGGGTTGATATTCATGGAGGGATAAGCCAAATGGCAAATGATTTAGCTAAACTAGAAAAATGGTCAGAGCAGTGGCAACTGACATTTAATGTGGACAAGTGCAAGATTATGCACATTGGGCGTAAAAACCCAAAAGCAGAATATAGACTATTTGGTACAGTCCTAACCTCAACATCTGAGGAAAGGGATTTAGGAGTAATAATTTCAGAGGACTTGAAGGTAGGTAGGCAATGCAATAGAGCAGCAGGAAATGCTAGCAGAATGCTTGGTTGCATAGGGAGAGGTATTAGCAGTAGGAAGAGGGAAGTGCTCATGCCATTGTACAGAGCACTGGTGAGACCTCACTTGGAGTATTGTACAGAGCGCTGGTGAGACCTCACTTGGAGCATTGTACAGAGCACTGGTGAGACCTCACTTGGAGTATTGTACAGAGCGCTGGTGAGACCTCACTTGGAGTATTGTACAGAGCGCTGGTGAGACCTCACTTGGAGCATTGTACAGAGCACTGGTGAGACCTCACTTGGAGTATTGTACAGAGCGCTGGTGAGACCTCACTTGGAGTATTGTACAGAGTGCTGGTGAGACCTCACTTGGAGTATTGTACAGAGCACTGGTGAGACCTCACTTGGAGTATTGTACAGAGCACTGGTGAGACCTCACTTGGAGTATTGTACAGAGCATTGGTGAGACCTCACTTGGAGTATTGTACAGAGCACTGGTGAGACCTCACTTGGAGTATTGTACAGAGCACTGGTGAGACCTCACTTGGAGTATTGTACAGAGCACTTGTGAGACCTCACTTGGAGTATTGTACAGAGCACTGGTGAGACCTCACTTGGAGTATTGTACAGAGCGCTGGTGAGACCTCACTTGGAGTATTGTACAGAGTGCTGGTGAGACCTCACTTGGAGTATTGTACAGAGCGCTGGTGAGACCTCACTTGGAGTATTGTACAGAGCGCTGGTGAGACCTCACTTGGAGTATTGTACAGAGCGCTGGTGAGACCTCACTTGGAGTATTGTACGCAGTACTGGAGACCGTATCTCCAGAAGGATATTGATACTTTGGAGAGAGTTCAGAGAAGGGCTACTAAACTGGTTCATGGGTTGAAGGATAAAACTTACCAGGAAAGGTTAAAGCATCTTAACATGTATAGCTTGGAGGAAAGACGTAACAGGGGGGATATGATAGAAACATTTAAATACATAAAGGGAATCAACACAGTAAAGGAAGAGAGTATATTTAAAAGAAAAAAAAATACTACAACTAGAGGACATAGTCTTAAATTAGAGGGGCAACGATTTAAAAGTAATATCAGGAAGTATTACTTTACTGAGAGGGTAGTGGATGTATGGAATAGCCTTCCAGTAGAAGTGGTAGAGGTTAATACAGTGAAGGAGTTTAAGCATGCATGGGATAGGTATAAGGCTATCCTAGATATAAGATAGGGCCAGGGACTAATGAAAGTATTACTTTACTGAGAGGGTAGTGGATGCATGGAACAGTCTTCCAGTAGAAGTGGTAGAGGTTAATACAGTGAAGGAGTTTAAGCATGCATGGGATAGGTATAAGGCTATCCTAGATATAAAATAAGGCCAGTGACTAATGATAGTATTACATTACTGAGAGGGTAGTGGATGTATGGAATAGTCTTCCAGTCGAAGTGGTAGAGGTTAATACAGTGAAGGAGTTTAAGCATGCATGGGATAGGTATAAGGCTATCCTAGATATAAGATAAGGTCAGAGACTAATGAAAGTATTACATTACTGAGAGGGTAGTGGATGTATGGAATAGTCTTCCAGTAGAAGTGGTAGAGATTAATACAGTGAAGGAGTTTAAGCATGCGTGGGATAGGTATAAGGCTATCCTAGATATAAGATAAGGCCAGGGACTAATGAAAGTATTCCATTACTGAGAGGGTAGTGGATGTATGGAATAGTCTTCCAGTAGAAGTGGTAGAGGTTAATACAGTGAAGGAGTTTAAGCATGCATGGGATAGGTATAAGGCTATCCTAGATATAAGATAAGGCCAGGGACTAATGAAAGTATTACTTTACTGAGAGGGTAGTGGATGTATGGAATAGTCTTCCAGTAGAAGTGGTAGAGGTTAATACAGTGAAGGAGTTTAAGCATGTATGGGATAGGTATAAGGCTATCCTAGATATAAGATAAGGCCAGGGACTAATGAAAGTATTACTTTACTGAGAGGGTAGTGGATGTATGGAATAGTCTTCCAGTAGAAGTGGTAGAGGTTAATACAGTGAAGGAGTTTAAGCATGCATGGGATAGGTATAAGGCTCTCCTAGATATAAGATAAGGCCAGGGACTAATGAAAGTATTACTTTAGTGAGAGGGTAGTGGATGTATGGAATAGTCTTCCAGTAGAAGTGGTAGAGGTTAATACAGTGAAGGAGTTTAAGCATGCATGGGATAGGTATAAGGCTATCCTAGATATAAGATAAGGTCAGGGACTAATGAAAGTATTACATTACTGAGAGGGTAGTGGATGTATGGAATAGTCTTCCAGTAGAAGTGGTAGAGGTTAATACAGTGAAGGAGTTTAAGCATGCATGGGATAGGTATAAGGCTATCCTAGATATAAGATAAGGTCAGGGACTAATGAAAGTATTACATTACTGAGAGGGTAGTGGATGTATGGAATAGTCTTCCAGTAGAAGTGGTAGAGGTTAATACAGTGAAGGAGTTTAAGCATGCATGGGATAGGTACAAGGCTATCCTAGATATAAGATAAGGCCAGGGACTAATGAAAGTATTACATTACTGAGAGGGTAGTGGATGTATGGAATAGTCTTCCAGTAGAAGTGGTAGAGGTTAATACAGTGAAGGAGTTTAAGCATGCGTGGGATAGGTATAAGGCTATCCTGGATATAAGATAAGGTCAGGGACTAATGAAAGTATTACATTACTGAGAGGGCAGTGGATGTATGGAATAGTCTTCCAGTAGAAGTGGTAGAGGTTAATACAGTGAAGGAGTTTAAGCATGCATGGGATAGGTATAAGGCTATCCTAGATATAAGATAAGGCCAGGGACTAATGAAAGTATTACATTACTGAGAGGGTAGTGGATGCATGGAATAGTCTTCCAGTAGCAGTGGTAGAGGTTAATACAGTGAAGGAGTTTAAGCATGCGTGGGATAGGTATAAGGCTATCCTAGATATAAGGTAAGGCCAGGGACTGGTGTAAGTATTACATTACTGAGAGGGTAGTGGATGTATGTAATAGTCTTCCAGTAGCAGTGGTAGAGGTTAATACAGTGAAGGAGTTTAAGCATGCATGGGATAGGTATAAGGCTATCCTAGATATAAGATAAGGCCAGGGACTAATGAAAGTATTACATTACTGAGAGGGTAGTGGATGTATGGAATAGTCTTCCAGTAGAAGTGGTAGAGGTTAATACAGTGAAGGAGTTTAAGCATGCATGGGATAGGTATAAGGCTATCCTAGATATAAGATAAGGCCAGGGACTAATGAAAGTATTACATTACTGAGAGGGTAGTGGATGTATGGAATAGTCTTCCAGTAGCAGTGGTAGAGGTTAATACAGTGAAGGAGTTTAAGCATGCATGGGATAGGTATAAGGCTATCCTAGATATAAGATAAGGCCAGGGACTAATGAAAGTATTACATTACTGAGAGGGTAGTGGATGTATGGAATAGTCTTCCAGTAGAAGTGGTAGAGGTTAATACAGTGAAGGAGTTTAAGCATGTATGGGATAGGTATAAGGCTATCCTAGATATAAGGCCAGGGACTAATGAAAGTATTACATTACTGAGAGGGTAGTGGATGTATGGAATAGTCTTCCAGTAGAAGTGGTAGAGGTTAATACAGTGAAGGAGTTTAAGCATGCATGGTATAGGTATAAGGCTATCCTAGATATAAGATAAGGTCAGGGACTAATGAAAGTATTACATTACTGAGAGGGTAGTGGGTGCATGGAATAGTCTTCCAGTAGAAGTGGTAGAGGTTAATACAGTGAAGGAGTTTAAGCATGCATGGTATAGGTATAAGGCTATCCTAGATATAAGGTCAGGGACTAATGATAGTATTACTTTACTGAGAGGGTAGTGGATGCATGGAATAGTCTTCCAGTAGAAGTGGTAGAGGTTAATACAGTGAAGGAGTTTAAGCATGCGTGGGATAGGTATAAGGCTATCCTAGATATAAGATAAGGTCAGGGACTAATGACAGTATTACTTTACTGAGAGGGTAGTGGATGTATGGAATAGTCTTCCAGTAGAAGTGGTAGAGGTTAATACAGTGAAGGAGTTTAAGCATGCGTGGGATAGGTATAAGGCTATCCTAGATATAAGATAAGGCCAGGGACTAATGAAAGGATTACTTTACTGAGAGGGTAGTGGATGTATGGAATAGTCTTCCAGTAGAAGTGGTAGAGGTTAATACAGTGAAGGAGTTTAAGCATGCGTGGGATAGGTATAAGGCTATCCTAGATATAAGATAAGGCCAGGGACTAATAAAAGTATTACTTTACTGAGAGGGTAGTGGATGCATGGAATAGTCTTCCAGTAGAAGTGGTAGAGGGTAATACAGTGAAGGAGTTTAAGCATGCATGGGATAGGTATAAGGCTATCCTAGATATAAGATAAGGCCAGGGACTAATGAAAGTATTACTTTACTGAGAGGGTAGTGGATGTATGGAATAGTCTTCCAGTAGAAGTGGTAGAGGTTAATACAGTGAAGGAGTTTAAGCATGCATGGGATAGGTATAAGGCTATCCTAGATATATGATAAGGTCAGGGACTAATGAAAGTATTACATTACTGAGAGGGTAGTGGATGTATGGAATAGTCTTCCGGTAGAAGTGGTACAGGTTAATACAGTGAAGGAGTTTAAGCATGCATGGGATAGGTATAAGGCTATCCTAGATATAAGATAAGGTCAGGGACTAATGAAAGTATTACATTACTGAGAGGGTAGTGGATGTATGGAATAGTCTTCCAGTAGAAGTGGTAGAGGTTAATACAGTGAAGGAGTTTAAGCATGCATGGGATAGGTATAAGGCTATCCTAGATATAAGATAAGGCCAGGGACTAATGAAAGTATTACTTTACTGAGAGGCTAGTGGATGCATGGAATAGTCTTCCAGTAGAAGTGGTAGAGGGTAATACAGTGAAGGAGTTTAAGCATGCATGGGATAGGTATAAGGCTATCCTAGATATAAGATAAGGCCAGGGACTAATGAAAGTATTACTTTACTAAGAGGGTAGTGGATGTATGGAATAGTCTTCCAGTAGAAGTGGTAGAGGTTAATACAGTGAAGGAGTTTAAGCATGCGTGGGATAGGTATAAGGCTATCCTAGATATAAGATAAGGCCAGGGACTAATGAAAGTATTACTTTACTGAGAGGGTAGTGGATGTATGGAATAGTCTTCCAGTAGAAGTGGTAGAGGTTAATACAGTGAAGGAGTTTAAGCATGCGTGGGATAGGTATAAGGCTATCCTAGATATAAGATAAGGCCAGGGACTAATGAAAGTATTACTTTACTGAGAGGGTAGTGGATGTATGGAATAGTCTTCCAGTAGAAGTGGTAGATGTTAATACAGTGAAGGAGTTTAAGCATGCGTGGGATAGGTATAAGGCTATCCTAGATATAAGATAAGGCCAGGGACTAATGAAAGTATTACTTTACTGAGAGGGTAGTGGATGTATGGTATAGTCTTCCAGTAGAAGTGGTAGAGGTTAATACAGTGAAGGAGTTTAAGCATGCGTGGGATAGGTATAAGGCTATCCTAGATATAAGATAAGGCCAGGGACTAATGAAAGTATTACTTTACTGAGAGGGTAGTGGATGTATGGAATAGTCTTCCAGTAGAAGTGGTAGAGGTTAATACAGTGAAGGAGTTTAAGCATGCATGGGATAGGTATAAGGCTATCCTAGATATAAGATAAGGTCAGGGACTAATGAAAGTATTACATTACTGAGAGGGTAGTGGATGTATGGAATAGTCTTCCAGTAGAAGTGGCAGAGGTTAATACAGTGAAGGAGTTTAAGCATGCATGGGATAGGTATAAGGCTATCCTAGATATAAGATAAGGTCAGGGACTAATGAAAGTATTACTTTACTGAGAGGGTAGTGGATGCATGGAATAGTCTTCCAGTAGACGTGGTAGAGGTTAATATAGTGAAGTAGTTTAAGCATGCATGGGATAGGTATAAGGCTATCCTAGATATAAGATAAGGCCAGGGACTAATGATAGTATCACATTACTGAGAGGGTAGTGGATGTATGGAATAGTCTTCCAGTAGAAGTGGTAGAGGTTAATACAGTGAAGGAGTTTAAGCATGCATGGGATAGGTATAAGGCTATCCTAGATATAAGATAAGGTCAGGGACTAATGAAAGTATTACATTACTGAGAGGGTAGTGGATGTATGGAATAGTCTTCCAGTAGAAGTGGTAGTGGTTAATACAGTGAAGGAGTTTAAGCATGCGTGGGATAGGTATAAGGCTATCCTAGATATAAGATAAGGCCATCGACTAATGACAGTATTACATTACTGAGAGGGTAGTGGATGTATGGAATAGTCTTCCAGTAGAAGTGGTAGAGGTTAATACAGTGAAGGAGTTTAAGCATGCATGGGATAGGTATAAGGCTATCCTAGATATAAGGTCAGGGACTAATGATAGTATTACTTTACTGAGAGTGTAGTGGGTGCATGGAATAGTTTTCCAGTAGAAGTGGTAGAGGTTAATACATTGAAGGAGTTTAAGCATGCATGGGATAGGTATAAGGCTATCCTAGATATAAGATAAGGCCAGGGACTAATGAAAGTATTACTTTACTGAGAGGCTAGTGGATGCATGGAATAGTCTTCCAGTAGAAGTGGTAGAGGTTAATACATTGAAGGAGTTTAAGCATGCATGGGATAGGTATAAGGCTATCCTAGATCTAAGATAAGGTCAGGGACTAATGAAAGTATTACTTTACTAAGAGGGTAGTGGATGTATGGAATAGTCTTCCAGTAGAAGTGGTAGAGGTTAATACAGTGAAGGAGTTTAAGCATGCATGGGATAGGTATAAGGCTATCCTAGATATAAGATAAGGCCAGGGACTAATGAAAGTATTACATTACTGAGAGGGTAGTGGATGTATGGAATAGTCTTCCAGTAGAAGTGGTAGAGGTTAATACAGTGAAGGAGTTTAAGCATGCATGGGATAGGTATAAGGCTATCCTAGATATATGATAAGGTCAGGGACTAATGAAAGTATTACATTACTGAGAGGGTAGTGTATGTATGGAATAGTCTTCCGGTAGAAGTGGTAGAGGTTAATACAGTGAAGGAGTTTAAGCATGCATGGGATAGGTATAAGGCTATCCTAGATATAAGATAAGGCCAGGGACTAATGAAAGTATTACTTTACTGAGAGGCTAGTGGATGCATGGAATAGTCTTCCAGTAGAAGTGGTAGAGGGTAATACATTGAAGGAGTTTAAGCATGCATGGGATAGGTATAAGGCTATCCTAGATATAAGATAAGGCCAGGGACTAATGAAAGTATTACTTTACTGAGAGGCTAGTGGATGCATGGAATAGTCTTCCAGTAGAAGTGGTAGAGGGTAATACATTGAAGGAGTTTAAGCATGCATGGGATAGGTATAAGGCTATCCTAGATATAAGATAAGGCCAGGGACTAATGAAAGTATTACTTTACTAAGAGGGTAGTGGATGTATGGAATAGTCTTCCAGTAGAAGTGGCAGAGGTTAATACAGTGAAGGAGTTTAAGCATGCGTGGGATAGGTATAAGGCTATCCTAGATATAAGATAAGGCCATCGACTAATGACAGTATTGCATTACTGAGAGGGTAGTGGATGTATGGAATAGTCTTCCAGTAGAAGTGGTAGAGGTTAATACAGTGAAGGAGTTTAAGCATGCATGGGATAGGTATAAGGCTATCCTAGATATAAGGCCAGGGACTAATGATAGTATCACATTACTGAGAGGGTAGTGGATGTATGGAATAGTCTTCCAGTAGAAGTGGTAGAGGTTAATACAGTGAAGGAGTTTAAGCATGCATGGGATAGGTATAAGGCTATCCTAGATATAAGATAAGGTCAGGGACTAATGAAAGTATTACATTACTGAGAGGGTAGTGGATGTATGGAATAGTCTTCCAGTAGAAGTGGTAGTGGTTAATACAGTGAAGGAGTTTAAGCATGCGTGGGATAGGTATAAGGCTATCCTAGATATAAGATAAGGCCATCGACTAATGACAGTATTACATTACTGAGAGGGTAGTGGATGTATGGAATAGTCTTCCAGTAGAAGTGGTAGAGGTTAATACAGTGAATGAGTTTAAGCATGCATGGGATAGGTATAAGGCTATCCTAGATATAAGGTCAGGGACTAATGATAGTATTACTTTACTGAGAGTGTAGTGGGTGCATGGAATAGTCTTCCAGTAGAAGTGGTAGAGGTTAATACAGTGAAGGAGTTTAAGCATGCGTGGGATAGGTATAAGGCTATCCTAGATATAAGATAAGGCCAGGGAATAATGAAAGTATTACATTACTGAGAGGGTAGTGGATGTATGGAATAGTCTTCCAGTAGAAGTGGTAGAGGTTAATACATTGAAGGAGTTTAAGCATGCATGGGATAGGTATAAGGCTATCCTAGATATAAGATAAGGCCAGGGACTAATGATAGTATCACATTACTGAGAGGGTAGTGGATGTATGGAATAGTCTTCCATTAGAAGTGGTAGAGGTTAATACAGTGAAGGAGTTTAAGCATGCATGGGATAGGTATAAGGCTATCCTAGATATAAGATAAGGTCAGGGACTAATGAAAGTATTACTTTACTGAGGGGGTAGTGGATGTATGGAATAGTCTTCCAGTAGAAGTGGTAGAGGTTAATACAGTGAAGGAGTTTAAGCATGCATGGGATAGGTATAAGGCTATCCTAGATATAAGGTCAGGGACTAATGATAGTATTACTTTACTGAGAGGGTAGTGGGTGCATGGAATAGTCTTCCAGTAGAAGTGGTAGAGGTTAATACAGTGAAGGAGTTTAAGCATGCGTGGGATAGGTATAAGGCTATCCTAGATATAAGATAAGGCCAGGGACTAATGAAAGTATTACTTTACTGAGAGGGTAGTGGGTGCATGGAATAGTCTTCCAGTAGAAGTGGTAGAGGTTAATACAGTGAGGGGGTTTAAGCATGCGTGGGATAGGTATAAGGCTATCCTAGATATAAGATAAGGCCAGGGACTAATGACAGTATTACATTACTGAAAGGGTAGTGGATGTATGGAATAGTCTTCCAGTAGAAGTGGTAGAGGTTAATACAGTGAAGTAGTTTAAGCATGCATGGGATAGGTATAAGGCTATCCTAGATATAAGGTCAGGGACTAATGATAGTATTACTTTACTGAGAGGGTAGTGGGTGCATGGAATAGTCTTCCAGTAGAAGTGGTAGAGGTTAATACAGTGAAGGAGTTTAAGCATGCGTGGGATAGGTATAAGGCTATCCTAGATATAAGATAAGGCCAGGGACTAATGAAAGTATTACATTACTGAGAGGGTAGTGGATGTATGGAATAGTCTTCCAGTAGAAGTGGTAGAGGTTAATACAGTGAAGGAGTTTAAGCATGCATGGGATAGGTATAAGGCTATCCTAGATATAAGATAAGGCCAGGGACTAATGAAAGTATTACATTACTGAGAGGGTAGTGGATGTATGGAATAGTCTTCCAGTAGAAGTGGTAGAGGTTAATACAGTGAAGGAGTTTAAGCATGCATGGGATAGGTATAAGGCTATCCTAGATATAAGATAAGGCCAGGGACTAATGAAAGTATTACATTACTGAGAGGGTAGTGGATGTATGGAATAGTCTTCCAGTAGAAGTGGTAGAGGTTAATACAGTGAAGCAGTTTAAGCATGCATGGGATAGGTATAAGGCTATCCTAGATATAATGTCAGGGACTAATGATAGTATTACTTTACTGAGAGGGTAGTGGGTGCATGGAGTAGTCTTCCAGTAGAAGTGGTAGAGGTTAATACAGTGAAGGAGTTTAAGCATGCGTGGGATATGTATAAGGCTATCCTAGATATAAGATAAGGCCAGGGACTAATGAAAGTATTACATTACTGAGAGGGTAGTGGATGTATGGAATAGTCTTCCATTAGAAGTGGTAGAGGTTAATACAGTGAAGTAGTTTAAGCATGCATGGGATAGGTATAAGGCTATCCTAGATATAAGATAAGGCCAGGGACTAATGAAAGTATTACATTACTGAGAGGGTAGTGGATGTATGGAATAGTCTTCCAGTAGAAGTGGTAGAGGTTAATACAGTGAAGGAGTTTAAGCATGCATGGGATAGGTATAAGGCTATCCTTGATATAAGATAAGGCCAGGGACTAATGAAAGTATTACATTACTGAGAGGGTAGTGGATGTATGGAATAGTCTTCCAGTAGAAGTGGTAGAGGTTAATACAGTGAAGGAGTTTAAGCATGCATGGGATAGGTATAAGGCTATCCTAGATATAAGATAAGGCCAGGGACTAATGAAAGTATTACATTACTGAGAGGGTAGTGGATGTATGGAATAGTCTTCCAGTAGAAGTGGTAGAGGTTAATACAGTGAAGGAGTTTAAGCATGCATGGGATAGGTATAAGGCTATCCTAGATATAAGATAAGGCCAGGGACTAATGAAAGTATTACATTACTGAGAGGGTAGTGGATGTATGGAATAGTCTTCCAGTAGAAGTGGTAGAGGTTAATACAGTGAAGCAGTTTAAGCATGCATGGGATAGGTATAAGGCTATCCTAGATATAAGATAAGGCCAGGGACTAATGAAAGTATTACATTACTGAGAGGGTAGTGGATGTATGGAATAGTCTTCCAGTAGAAGTGGTAGAGGTTAATACAGTGAAGGAGTTTAAGCATGCGTGGGATAGGTATAAGGCTATCCTAGATATAAGATAAGGTCAGGTACTAATGAAAGTATTACATTACTGAGAGGGTAGTGGATGTATGGAATAGTCTTCCATTAGAAGTGGTAGAGGTTAATACAGTGAAGTAGTTTAAGCATGCATGGGATAGGTATAAGGCTATCCTAGATATAAGATAAGGCCAGGGACTAATGATAGTATCACATTGTGCAGACCAGATGGAGCGTATGGTTCTTATCTGCCGACACATTCTATGTTCTTAGGTTGAGCTGCAGTCCCTGCAGTTCATGGATAATCACGGTAAGAACATTCTTCTTTCCCACGGAAACCGCACAGCTACACGGGTTTCCAGCTACAACCAGGGAATTGTGGTCCTGGCTCAGCCACTGCCACGTCTCTTCCTCTTCCAGGTGAGTTAATGATGTCATTATGTTGGTATATACACTGCAAATCACATACACACTGCAGATCACATACACACTGCAGATCACATACACTGCAAATCTCATATACACTGCAAATCACATACACTGCAGATCACATACACACTGCAGATCACATACACACTGCAAATCACATACACACTGCAAATCACATACACACTGCAAATCACATACACACTGCAAATCACATACACACTGCAAATCACATACACACTGCAAATCACATACACTGCAAATCACATACACACTGCAAATCACATACACACTGCAGATCACATACACACTGCAAATCACATATACACTGCAAATCACATACACACTGCAAATCACATACACACTGCAGATCACATACACACTGCAAATCACATACACACTGCAAATCACATATACACTGCAAATCACATACACTGCAAATCACATACACACTGCAAATCACATACACTGCAAATCACATACACACTGCAAATCATATAACCGGCGCCTCCTTTCCTGCTCTCTAACCGGTGCCTCCTTTCATGCTCTCTCTCTCACCGGCGCCTCCTTTCCTGCTCTCTCACCGGCGCCTCCTTTCCTGCTCTCTAACCGGCGCCTCCTTTCCTACTCTCTAACCGGCGCCTCCTTTCCTGCTCTCTCTAACCGGCGCCTCCTTTCCTGCTCTCTCTAACCGGCGCCTCCTTTCCTGCTCTCTCTAACCGGCGCCTCCTTTCCTGCTCTCTAACCGGCGCCTCCTTTCCTGCTCTCTAACCGGCGCCTCCTTTCCTGCTCTCTAACCGGCGCCTCCTTTCTTGTTCTCTAACCGGCGCCTCCTTTCCTGCTCTCTAACCGGCGCCTCCTTTCCTTCTCTCTCTAACCGGCGCCTCCTTTCCTGCTCTCTAACCGGTGCCTCCTTTCATGCTCTCTCTCTAACCGGCGCCTCCTTTCCTGCTCTCTCACCGGCGCCTCCTTTCCTGCTCTCTCACCGGCGCCTCCTTTCCTTCTCTCTCTAACCGGCGCCTCCTTTCCTGCTCTCTAACCGGCGCCTCCTTTCCTGCTCTCTAACCGGCGCCTCCTTTCCTGCTCTCTAACCGGCGCCTCCTTTCCTGCTCTCTAACCGGCGCCTCCTTTCCTGCTCTCTAACCGGCGCCTCCTTTCCTGCTCTCTAACCGGTGCCTCCTTTCCTTCTCTCTCTAACCGGCGCCTCCTTTCCTTCTCTCTCTAACCGGCGCCTCCTTTCCTGCTCTCTAACCGGCGCCTCCTTTCCTGCTCTCTCTAACCGGCGCCTCCTTTCCTGCTCTCTAACCGGCGCCTCCTTTCCTTCTCTCTCTAACCGGCGCCTCCTTTCCTGCTCTCTAACCGGTGCCTCCTTTCATGCTCTCTCTCTAACCGGCGCCTCCTTTCCTGCTCTCTAACCGGTGCCTCCTTTCATGCTCTCTCTCTAACCGGCGTCTCTTCTCTTAGGTTAGGATAGACCAGCTCACTTCTCGCTGGACATCGTCTCTGTCGCTGGGAGTTGTGGGAGTTTCTCCTGAAAGACTGAACTTCCCAGCCACAGCTGCTACAATAAAGAGAAACGCTTGGATCTTCCAGCGGAGCGCGGTGCTCTGTAATGGCATCAAGGTATGTGTATACAGTCAGACCTCAATCAGAGCCACCTTGAACTGAGTAAGGGGCGGCTGCCTGCTCCTGAGGGCCGAGGAAGGGGCGGCTGCCTGGTCCTGAGGCCGAGGAAGGGACGGCGGCCTGGTCCTGAGCGCTGAGGAAGGGACGGCGGCCTGGTCCTGAGCGCTGAGGAAGGGACGGCCGCCTTGTCTGGAGCGCTGAGGAAGGGACGGCCGCCTGGTCCTGAGGGCCGAGGAAGGGGCGGCCGCCTGGTCCTGAGGGCCGAGGAAGGGGCTGCCACCTGGTCCTGAAGGCCGAGGAAGGGGCTGCCGCCTGGTCCTGAAGGCCGAGGAAGGGGCTGCCGCCTGGTCCTGAAGGCCGAGGAAGGGGCTGCCGCCTGGTCCTGAAGGCCGAGGAAGGGGCTGCCGCCTGGTCCTGAGGGCCGAGGAAGGGGCTGCCGCCTGGTCCTGAAGGCCGAGGAAGGGGCTGCCGTCTGGTCCTGAGGGCTGAGGAAGGGGCTGCCGTCTGGTCCTGAGGGCTGAGCAAGGGGCTGCCGCCTGGTCCTGACCGCTGAGGAAGGAGCTGGCGCCTGGTCCTGAGGGCCGAGGAAGGGGCACCTGTCTGGTGTTTAGCGCTGAGGAAGGGGCGCCGCCTGGTCATGAGCGCTGAGGAAGGGGAGGCCGCCTGGTCCTGAGTGCTGAGATCTTATGCCTTTTCTCTCTAGATCCGTGAGGGTTATGGACCCAACCTTGACGTTTGCCCGGAGGGGACGTGTCTCGGTCTTCTGTTGGACTCCTCGGGTGGTCTGCACCTGTATGTAAATGGGCTCGACCAGGGTGTGGGTGCTCAGGACCTACCAGAGCCGTGCTATGTGCTTTTGGACCTGTATGGGCAGTGCGAGCAGGTAACACTCACTGGGTGATTCCCCCCTCCCCCCCCAAAAAAAAAGTCACCTTCAACCGGCAGATGCCACCCTTGCCTTGAAACAAAGTCTACCTCCAACTAAACTGGCCACATCGCCCCGCCGCGAGCACACAAGGCTGACAGGACCACACCCATTCTGTCCTGCGCGAGTTTCACCCTAATCCTCCTCTTCCATCCTCTGTTCTATTTGTCCCTTCCAGGTTTCTATAGTAACGGGGGAGGTACAGGGGGCCGAATCAAATTCCCATGAAGGTCAGCTCCAGGGGGAGAGAGAGAAGGCTGACATGGTGGATGGTGAGTCTAAAGAGGTTCAAACAATGCAATTATACTGAGACAAGAGTCAAAGCATAGACACCATTGCAGCAGGAGATCCTCACATCTAAAGGACCCTTCTCTTGTCCTCCCGTCCCTTGTCTTGTCCTCCCGTCCCTTGTCTTGTCCTCCCGTCCCTTGTCTTGTCCTCCCGTCCCTTGTCTTGTCCTCCCGTCCCTTGTCTTGTCCTCCCGTCCCTTGTCTTGTCCTCCCGTCCCTTGTCTTGTCCTCCCGTCCCTTGTCTTGTCCTCCCGTCCCTTGTCTTGTCCTCCCGTCCCTTGTCTTGTCCTCCCGTCCCTTGTCTTGTCCTCCCGTCCCTTGTCTTGTCCTCCCGTCCCTTGTCTTGTCCTCCCGTCCCTTGTCTTGTCCTCCCGTCCCTTGTCTTGTCCTCCCGTCCCTTGTCTTGTCCTCCCGTCCCTTGTCTTGTCCTCCCGTCCCTTGTCTTGTCCTCCCGTCCCTTGTCTTGTCCTCCCGTCCCTTGTCTTGTCCTCCCGTCCCTTGTCTTGTCCTCCCGTCCCTTGTCTTGTCCTCCCGTCCCTTGTCTTGTCCTCCCGTCCCTTCTCTCCATGGGGCAGTCCTGAGTGCAGTATGGATGCTGGGGTCAAGTCTGGTGAGTGCAGGCTGGGTGCTGGGGGCAAGTCTGGTGAGTGCAGGCTGGGTGCTGCAGCAAGTCTTGTGAGTGCAGGCTGGGTCCTAAGGGAAAGTCTGGTGAGTGCAGGCTGGGTGATGCAGTAAGTCTGGTGAGTGCAGGCTGGGTGCCGGGGGCAAGTCTGGTGAGTGCAGGCTGGGTGCCGGGGGCAAGTCTGGTGAGTGCAGGCTGGGTGTCGGGGGCAAGTCTGGTGAGTGCAGGCTGGGTGCTGGGGGCAAGTCTGGTGAGTGCAGGCTGGGTGATGCAGTAAGTCTGGTGAGTGCAGGCTGGGTGCCGGGGGCAAGTCTGGTGAGTGCAGGCTGGGTGCCGGGGGCAAGTCTGGTGAGTGCAGGCTGGGTGCCGGGGGCAAGTCTGGTGAGTGCAGGCTGGGTGCCGGGGGCAAGTCTGGTGAGTGCAGGCTGGGTGCCGGGGGCAAGTCTGGTGAGTTCAGGCTGGGTGCTGAGGGCAAGTCTGGTGAGTGCAGGCTGGGTGCTGCAGCAAGTCTTGTGAGTGCAGGCTGGGTCCTGAGGGCAAGTCTTATGAGTGCAGGCTGGGTCCTGAGGGCAAGTCTTATGAGTGCAGGCTGGGTCCTAAGGGAAAGTCTGGTGAGTGCAGGCTGGGTGATGCAGTACGTCTGGTGAGTGCAGGCTGGGTGCCGGGGGCAAGTCTGGTGAGTGCAGGCTGGGTGCCGGGGGCAAGTCTGGTGAGTGCAGGCTGGGTGCCGGGGGCAAGTCTGGTGAGTGCAGGCTGGGTGCTGGGGGCAAGTCTGGTGAGTGCAGGCTGGGTGCTGGGGGCAAGTCTGGTGAGTGCAGGCTGGGTGCTGCAGCAAGTCTTGTGAGTGCAGGCTGGGTCCTGAGGGCAAGTCTTATGAGTGCAGGCTGGGTCCTAAGGGAAAGTCTGGTGAGTGCAGGCTGGGTGATGCAGTAAGTCTGGTGAGTGCAGGCTGGGTGCCGGGGGCAAGTCTGGTGAGTGCAGGCTGGGTGCTAATCTGGTGAGTGCAGGCTGGTTGCTAATCTGGTGAGTGCAGGCTGGGTGCTAATCTGGTGAGTGCAGGCTGGGTGCTAATCTGGTGAGTGCAGGCTGGGTGCTAATCTGGTGAGTGCAGGCTGGGGGCTAATCTGGTGAGTGCAGGCTGGGGGCTAATCTGGTGAGTGCAGGCTGGGGGCTAATCTGGTGAGTGCAGGCTGGGGGCTAATCTGGTGAGTGCAGGCTGGGTGCTAGTCTGGTGAGTGCAGGCTGGGTGCTAGTCTGGTGAGTGCAGCTGGGTGCCGGGGGCAAGTCTGGTGAGTGCAGGCTGGGTGCCGGGGGCAAGTCTGGTGAGTGCAGGCTGGGTGCTGGGGGCAAGTCTGGTGAGTGCAGGCTGGGTGATGCAGTAAGTCTGGTGAGTGCAGGCTGGGTGCCGGGGGCAAGTCTGGTGAGTGCAGGCTGGGTGCCGGGGGCAAGTCTGGTGAGTGCAGGCTGGGTGCTGGGGGCAAGTCTGGTGAGTGCAGGCTGGGTGCTGCAGCAAGTCTTGTGAGTGCAGGCTGGGTCCTGAGGGCAAGTCTTATGAGTGCAGGCTGGGTCCTAAGGGAAAGTCTGGTGAGTGCAGGCTGGGTGATGCAGTAAGTCTGGTGAGTGCAGGCTGGGTGCCGGGGGCAAGTCTGGTGAGTGCAGGCTGGGTGCTAATCTGGTGAGTGCAGGCTGGGTGCTAATCTGGTGAGTGCAGGCTGGGGGCTAATCTGGTGAGTGCAGGCTGGGGGCTAATCTGGTGAGTGCAGGCTGGGGGCTAATCTGGTGAGTGCAGGCTGGGGGCTAATCTGGTGAGTGCAGGCTGGGTGCTAGTCTGGTGAGTGCAGGCTGGGTGCTAGTCTGGTGAGTGCAGGCTGGGTGCTAGTCTGGTGAGTGCAGCTGGGTGCCGGGGGCAAGTCTGGTGAGTGCAGGCTGGGTGCCGGGGGCAAGTCTGGTGAGTGCAGGCCGGGGGCAAGTCTGGTGAGTGCAGGCCGGGGGCAAGTCTGGTGAGTGCAGGCCGGGGGCAAGTCTGGTGAGTGCAGGCCGGGGGCAAGTCTGGTGAGTGCAGGCTGGGTGCTGGCGCAAGTCTGGTGAGTGCAGGCTGGGTGCTGCGGCAAGTCTGGTGAGTGCAGGCTGGGTGCTGCGGCAAGTCTGGTGAGTGCAGGCTGGGTGCTGCGGCAAGTCTGGTGAGTGCATGCTGGGTGCTGCGGCAAGTCTGGTGAGTGCAGGCTGGGTGCTGGGGGCAAGTCTGGTGAGTGCAGGCTGGGTGCTGGGGGCAAGTCTGGTGAGTGCAGGCTGGGTGCTGGGGGCAAGTCTGGTGAGAAAAAAACAATAATTACTTACATATACAAATAGCACCAGCACAAAACAGATCTAAGTACAAAAGCAAAAAAAGACAGGAGGAACACACTGTGCAAAAAAAAAACGGAGGGTTTTTGCACAGTGTGTTCCTCCTGTCCTTCTTTTTTTTTTGCTTTTGTACTTAGATCTGTTTTGTGCTGGTGCTATTTGTATATGTAAGTAATTGTTGTTTTTTTCTGTGCTAGTGGATGTAATATATTACATAGATTATTTTTATACAGTGACTTTTCTAATAAACTTTTTGTAACCTTATGGAACTGTATTTCTTAATATATTTTTTTTGTGTGCTCCTCCGACTCTCTTTTTGTATATACTATTTTTTGGGGTGCTAAATGGACTCCCCTTGGGGTGATGCACCTAATTGCGTTTATTGATACTGCTTTGGAGTGCTTCTCTGATTACTTTGTTTCTTATCTGGCAAGTCTGGTGAGTGCAGGCTGGGTGCTGCGGCAATGTGGGGACAATAATGAAAGGGCAGAAGAAATAAAAACTATTTTCAAACACAATTTTATAATCTGTTAACTGTACCTTACCACTGCCTGTGAGAGTGGTGGTGGGATAGGGCGCAATAGATGTAGCACTCACACAGTGTTTGAACACCTAAGGCCGACACTGATAGTCACCCCATGATCCCCACAGTACCCAGAATGCAGCTTTCCTATCTCTATTACCTAGGTGTGAAAGAGAGTCTCAGCCGCATCCCTCCAGATCCATTTGCCTTCTTGAGCTGTGAATATCTCGCCCTCTGCACCCGATTCAAGGACCTTCTCCTCCTGCCAGGTAAGGGCATCACCCTTCCCTCTTCCTTCTTTCAAACTCACCACCAGGGATGTCTTCACAGCCTCATCTAAAGGCCAGTACTTTGTATAAACCTGACCTACCTTCTCTTTACTGTAGTTTAACTACTACTACCCCTCTCTGCTCCACCTCTCCACTCTGTCTAGTTCCCCCATCTCTCTCTGTGCTCTCTCTAGTTCCCCCATCTCTCTCTGTGCTCTCTCTAGTTCCCCCATCTCTCTCTGTGCTCTCTCTAGTTCCCCCATCTCTCTCTGTGCTCTCTCTAGTTCCCCCATCTCTCTTTGTGCTCTGTCTAGATCCCCCATCTTTCTCTGTGCTCTGTCTAGATCCCCCATCTTTCTCTGTGCTCTGTCTAGATCCCCCATCTTTCTCTGTGCTCTGTCTAGATCCCCCATCTTTCTCTGTGCTCTGTCTAGATCCCCCATCTTTCTCTGTGCTCTGTCTAGATCCCCCATCTTTCTCTGTGCTCTGTCTAGATCCCCCATCTCTCTCTGTGCTCTGTCTAGATCCCCCATCTTTCTCTGTGCTCTGTCTAGATCCCCCATCTTTCTCTGTGCTCTGTCTAGATCCCCCATCTCTCTCTGTGCTCTCTCTAGTTCCCCCATTTCTCCCGGTGCTCTGTCTAGGTCCCCATCTCTCTCCCCCATCTCTCTCGGTGCTCTGTCTCGGTCCCCCATCTCTCCCGGTGCTCTGTCTAGGTCCCCCATCTCTCCCGGTGCTCTGTCTAGGTCCCCCATCTCTCTCGGTGCTGTGTCTAGTTCCCCCATCTCTCTCGGTGCTGTGTCTAGTTCCCCCATCTCTCCCGGTGCTCTGTCTCGGTCCCCCATCTCTCCCGGTGCTGTGTCTAGGTCCCCCATCTCTCCCGGTGCTGTGTCTAGGTCCTCCATCTCTCCCGGTGCCCTTCTAGTTCCCCCATCTCTCTCGGTGCTCTGTCTAGTTCCCCCATCTCTCCCGGTGCTCTGTCTAGTTCCCCCATCTCTCCCGGTGCTGTGTCTATGTCCTCCATCTCTCCCGGTGCTCTGTCTAGTTCCCCCATCTCTCCTAGTGCTCTGTCTATGTCCTCCATCTCTCCTAGTGCTCTGTCTATGTCCTCCATCTCTCCCGGTGCTGTGTCTATGTGCTCCATCTCTCCCGGTGCTGTGTCTAGGTCCTCCATCTCTCCCGGTGCTGTGTCTATGTGCTCCATCTCTCCCGGTGCTGTGTCTATGTCCTCCATCTCTCCCGGTGCTCTGTCTAGGTCCCCCATCTCTCCCGGTGCTCTGTCTAGGTCCCCCATCTCTCCCGGTGCTCTGTCTAGGTCCCCCATCTCTCCCGGTGCTCTGTCTAGGTCCCCCATCTCTCTCGGTGCTCTTTCTCTGTCCCCCATCTCTCCCGGTGCTGTGTCTATGTACTCCATCTCTCCCGGTGCTGTGTCTAGGTCCCCCATCTCTCCCGGTGCTGTGTCTAGGTCCCCCATCTCTCCCGGTGCTGTGTCTAGGTCCTCCATCTCTCCCGGTGCTGTGTCTATGTCCTCCATCTCTCCCGGTGCTGTGTCTATGTACTCCATCTCTCCCGGTGCTGTGTCTATGTCCTCCATCTCTCCCGGTGCTGTGTCTATGTCCTCCATCTCTCCCGGTGCTCTGTCTAGGTCCCCCATCGCTCCCGGTGCTGTGTCTATGTCCTCCATCTCTCCCGGTGCTCTGTCTAGGTCCCCCATCTCTCCCGGTGCTCTGTCTAGGTCCTCCATCTCTCCCGGTGCTCTGTCTAGGTCCTCCATCTCTCCCTGTGCTCTGTCTAGGTCCTCCATCTCTCCCGGTGCTCTGTCTAGGTCCTCCATCTCTCCCGGTGCTCTGTCTAGGTCCTCCATCTCTCCCGGTGCTCTGTCTAGGTCCTCCATCTCTCCCGGTGCCCTTCTAGGTCCCCCATCTCTCCCGGTGCTCTGTCTAGGTCCTCCATATCTCCCGGTGCTCTGTCTAGGTCCTCCATATCTCCCGGTGCTGTGTCTATGTCCTCCATCTCTCCCGGTGCTCTGTCTAGGTCCCCCATCTCTCCCGGTGCTGTGTCTATGTCCTCCATCTCTCCCGGTGCTCTGTCTAGGTCCCCCATCTCTCCCGGTGCTCTGTCTAGGTCCTCCATCTCTCCCGGTGCTGTGTCTATGTCCTCCATCTCTCCCGGTGCTGTGTCTATGTCCTCCATCTCTCCCGGTGCTCTGTCTAGGTCCTCCATCTCTCCCGGTGCTCTGTCTAGGTCCCCCATCTCTCCCGGTGCTCTGTCTAGGTCCCCCATCTCTCCCGGTGCTCTGTCTAGGTCCTCCATATCTCCCGGTGCTCTGTCTAGGTCCTCCATATCTCCCGGTGCTCTGTCTATGTCCTCCATCTCTCCCGGTGCTCTGTCTATGTCCTCCATCTCTCCCGGTGCTCTGTATAAGTCCCCCATCTCTCCCGGTGCTCTGTCTAGTTCCTCCATCTCTCCCGGTGCTCTGTCTAGGTCCTCCATCTCTCCCGGTGCTCTGTCTAGGTCCTCCATCTCTCCCGGTGCTCTGTCTAGGTCCTCCATCTCTCCCGGTGCTCTGTCTAGGTCCTCCATCTCTCCCGGTGCTCTGTCTAGGTCCCCCATCTCTCCCGGTGCTCTGTCTAAGTCCCCCATCAATCATGTGTCATTATCTTCCAGACGGGTATTTCTTGGAAGATTCCAAGCTGTGCGTATGTCACTGTGACTCCTGCCACAAGCTCCGGGGGGATGAGATATACAAAAAGAGAGGAGACCCACCTCGGGACTACGCAGAGCCTAGTGGGTGGTGCAGCTTCCCGCTCAGGTAACCCACACTGGGGGAGAATGGAGAGATCCTACATACAAAACCCAATGCGTCGGAAATAGATACATCCTTACAGGTGGTAAAACACATTGGTTAGTGGGTGGAGATGGGTGCTGTTATTACAGTATATTATAATGAGCAGAATTAGCAGGGTTATTATAATATAGTATAATGATTGGGAATAGAGAGGCGGGGTTATTAGAATATATTATAATGATTGGGAATAGAGGGGCGGGGTTATTAGAATATATTATAATGATTTGGAATAAAGGGGCGGGGTTATGAGAATAAATTATAATGAGTAGATATAGCAGGGCGCGGTTATTAGAATATATTATAATGAGTGGTAATAGAGGGGCGGGGTTATTAGAATATATTAAAATGAGTGGGAATAGAGGGGCGGGGTTATTAGAATATATCATAATGAGTGGGAATAGAGGGGCGGGGTTATTAGAATATATTAGTGGGAATAGAGGGGCGGGGTTATTAGAATATATTGTAACGAGCAGGTATAGAGGGGCGGGGTTATTAGAATATATTGTAACGAGCAGGTAGAGAGGGTGGGGTTATTTGAATATATTGTAACGAGCAGGTAGAGAGGGTGGGGTTATTAGAATATAGTGTAACGAGCAGGTAGAGAGGGTGGGGTTATTTGAATATATTGTAACGAGCAGGTAGAGAGGGATGTAGAGTATAAGAATATAACACATTGTGAGGAATCTATCTGTTTTCAGGCTCAGTCCCCGCCTGTCCTGTACCCAGTATAAGAAGTGGCATATCGCGTATCAGGGGAGCAGTGCAGGGGGAGTGCGAAGGATGCTTGACCGAGGAGACCTTTTACCAGGTGAGATACTGGGACCCCATATGTCTCCTCCCGTTACTTTGTAATGTTTCTGGGACCCCATATATCTTCCCTTTGTTTCTTAGTAATGTGTCTGGAATCCCGTATCTTTCCTCGTTACTCAGTAATGTGTCTGGAATCCTGTATCTGTCCCCGTTACTTAGTAATGTGTCTGGAATCCTGTATCTGTCCCCGTTACTCAGTAATGTGTCTGGAATCCTGTATCTCTCCTCGTTACTTAGTAATGTGTCTGGAATCCCGTATCTCTCCTCGTTACTCAGTAATGTGTCTGGAATCCTGTATCTGTCCCCGTTACTTAGTAATGTGTCTGGAATCCTGTATCTGTCCTCGTTACTTAGTAATGTGTCTGGAATCCTGTATCTGTCCCCGTTACTCAGTAATGTGTCTGGAATCCCGTATCTGTCCCCGTTACTCAGTAATGTGTCTGGAATCCTGTATCTGTCCCCGTTACTTAGTAATGTGTCTGGAATCCTGTATCTGTCCCCGTTACTCAGTAATGTGTCTGGAATCCCGTATCTGTCCCCGTTACTCAGTAATGTGTCTGGAATCCTGTATCTGTCCCCGTTACTTAGTAATGTGTTTGGAATCCTGTATCTGTCCCCGTTACTTAGTAATGTGTCTGGAATCCCGTATCTGTCCTCGTTACTCAGTAATGTGTCTGGAATCCCGTATCTGTCCCACAGCGGGTGGCGTAGGCCATTGTTGTTTTTCTGGCTGATGATATGGCGATCTCCTTCCTTAACCTCTCCCCTGTCCCCAGGTGCCTCCTGCATTCTTACCATGGTGCCGGTAAAAACAGATCCACAGAGCGGATTCCCTGCGGCCGAACCAAATGTGATTCAGAGCCGGGAGTTGCAAAGCGTGGTCCTCTCCCCAACCATGAGATACGCAGGCATCCTGGAACTGTGCCCCAAACTTCAGTGAGTGGAAATAATGCGAGGAATCCAGGGAACCAGGCGCTGAGGGGGCTGCCGGGGGCCAGGCGCTGAGGGGGCTGCCGGGGGCCAGGCGCTGAGGGGGCTGCCGGGGGCCAGGCGCTGAGGGGGCTGCCGGGGGCCAGGCGCTGAGGGGGCTGCCGGGGGCCAGGCGCTGAGGGGGCTGCCGGGGGCCAGGCGCTGAGGGGGCTGCCGGGGGCCAGGCGCTGAGGGGGCTGCCGGGGGCCAGGCGCTGAGGGGGCTGCCGGGGGCCAGGCGCTGAGGGGGCTGCCGGGGGCCAGGCGCTGAGGGGGCTGCCGGGGGCCAGGCGCTGAGGGGGCTGCCGGGGGCCAGGCGCTGAGGGGGCTGACGGGGGCCAGGCGCTGAGGGGGCTGCCGGGGGCGAGGCGCTGAGGGGGCTGCCGGGGGCCAGGCGCTGAGGGGGCTCTCGGGGGCCAGGCGCTCAGAAGGCTCCCGGGGGCCAGGCGCTGAGAGGTATTCAGTAGGTGAAGGTTTTCGGAGGATCTACATGTATGCCATATAGTAAAGAAACAGACTTCCCAAAAATGTAAGTGTCGTCCTGGAGCCCGGTCATGAGCATTAAGACTAGATAACCAGTCAAACAAAAGCTGGCTCACCAGACGTCAGTGTGGTTAAAACTCTTAGTTTATTTATGTCCACAATTAAATCCACACAAGAAAATCATCAGGATTTAGCTCCCCGGAGGGCTGTCTTGTATCCTGGTCTTGTATACTCCCGGAGTGCTGTCTTGTATAGTCCCTGAGTGCTGTCTTGTATCCTGGTCTTGTATAGTCCCGGAGTGCTGTCTTGTATCCTGGTCTTGTATAGTCCCGGAGTGCTGTCTTGTATCCTGGTCTTGTATAGTCCCGGAGTGCTGTCTTGTATCCTGGTCTTGTATAGTCCCGGAGTGCTGTCTTGTATCCTGGTCTTGTATAGTCCCGGAGTGCTGTCTTGTATCCTGGTCTTGTATAGTCCCGGAGTGCTGTCTTGTATCCTGGTCTTGTATAGTCCCGGAGTGCTGTCTTGTATCCTGGTCTTGTATAGTCCCGGAGTGCTGTCTTGTATCCTGGTCTTGTATAGTCCCGGAGTGCTGTCTTGTATCCTGGTCTTGTATAGTCCCGGAGTGCTGTCTTGTATCCTGGTCTTGTATAGTCCCGGAGTGCTGTCTTGTATCCTGGTCTTGTATAGTCCCGGAGTGCTGTCTTGTATCCTGGTCTTGTATACTCCCGGAGTGCTGTCTTGTATCCTGGTCTTGTATACTCCCGGAGTGCTGTCTTGTATACTCCCGGAGTGCTGTCTTGTATACTCCCGGAGTGCTGTCTTGTATACTCCCGGAGTGCTGTCTTGTATACTCCCGGAGTGCTGTCTTGTATACTCCCGGAGTGCTGTCTTGTATACTCCCGGAGTGCTGTCTTGTATACTGTTGCGGTTGCCCTGTGTAGCAGAGGGGTTTCAACCGCTGGAGGGTGTCCTTTTCCCGATCAGTGAGGAGGATTCTCAGCATCCAGTCGTATTTCAAGTGAAGAAGCTCTTACAAGAGCTAGCGTGAATAGCTGTATAGCGGTTACCCCCAATAAGAGACAATAGCTGTATAGCGGTTACCCCCAATAAGAGACAATAGCTGTATAGCGGTTACCCCCAATAAGAGACAATAGCTGTATAGCGGTTACCTCCAATAAGAGACAATAGCTGTATAGCGGTTACCCCCAATAAGAGACAATAGCTGTATAGCAGTTACCTCCAATAAGAGACAATAGCTGTATAGCGGTTACCTCCAATAAGAGACAATAGCTGTATAGCGGTTACCTCCAATAAGAGACAATAGCTGTATAGCAGTTACCTCCAATAAGAGACAATAGCTGTATAGCGGTTACCTCCAATAAGAGACAATAGCTGTATAGCGGTTACCCCCAATAAGAGACAATAGCTGTATAGCGGTTACCCCCAATAAGAGACAATAGCTGTATAGCGGTTACCTCCAATAAGAGACAATAGCTGTATAGCGGTTACCTCCAATAAGAGACAATAGCTGTATAGCGGTTACCCCCAATAAGAGACAATAGCTGTATAGCGGTTACCTCCAATAAGAGACAATAGCTGTATAGCGGTTACCCCCAATAAGAGACAATAGCTGTATAGCGGTTACCTCCAATAAGAGACAATAGCTGTATAGCGGTTACCTCCAATAAGAGACAATAGCTGTATAGCAGTTACCTCCAATAAGAGACAATAGCTGTATAGCGGTTACCCCAATAAGAGACAATAGCTGTATAGCGGTTACCCCCAATAAGAGACAATAGCTGTATAGCAGTTACCTCCAATAAGAGACAATAGCTGTATAGCGGTTACCCCCAATAAGAGACAATAGCTGTATAGCGGTTACCCCCAATAAGAGACAATAGCTGTATAGCGGTTACCCCCAATAAGAGACAATAGCTGTATAGCGGTTACCCCCAATAAGAGACAATATCTGTATAGCGGTTACCTCCAATAAGAGACAATAGCTGTATAGCGGTTACCTCCAATAAGAGACAATAGCTGTATAGCGGTTACCCCCAATAAGAGACAATAGCTGTATAGCGGTTACCTCCAATAAGAGACAATAGCTGTATAGCAGTTACCCCCAATAAGAGACAAGACTCTGGATTGAGGGTGAAACTCTGCTTTTATATAGTGCTCCCCTGCAAGGGAGACGCCCACAGACAAATAGGCATCAACCAATCAGACAATGGCCACATCCCACATATTCCCTCCCCTCTGCTTGGGAGATAAATGAATTTCTAACAGTATCCACTCAATTATCTCCAAACTTATACATTTTTATAACTTTATGATTTTGTGTCCCACATGAATAAAACTTATATCTGTATGAACCACACAACTTGGGGACAAACATATTAACAATTAAAGGGCCAGCAACTGTTTTTGTCTTTAAGTGCAAGGCAAGATGGATGATGGGACATCATAGAATAAATCAAAGGGTAGAGGGTCCAAGGTAGCATGGACGTTGGCTGATACAACATAGATTGTGGATCAATGCAAAACAGAAGGATCTGTTACATGGCTCCCTCTTTGTGGAACACTCCAGCAGACCCGGTTTGATCCTTTTCGGGTCAACTGGAGGCTGTCTGGACGACAAATTATGGGCTGAGTTCCGTCTGGCGGGACAGCCCATCTGCGTTACCGTTTTGTTTCCCGGGCCGGTATTGGATGTTAAAATTATAGGGCTGTAGGGCTAAGCTCCATCTTAATAATCATCCAACCAGGGGGTTGTGGTCCGTGACTAAGGTGAATTCTCGCCCATACAAATAGGGGGTGAGTTTTTTCAGCGCCCAAACCAAAGCCAAACATTCCTTTTCGACTGCCGCATTGCTCACTTCCTGGGGTAACAGTTTGCGGCTGATGTAAGCAACCGGGTGTTCTCCTCCGTCCTCGCCCACTTGGCTTTGAACTGCCCCCAGTCCGAACATGGAAGCGTCTGTGTGAACGATAAAACGTTTGTTAGGGACTGGTGCAGCCAACACAGGAGCATGTACAAGGGCGTCTTTCAGAGCTTGAAATGCAAATTCACAGGCGGGAGACCACAGGACCTGTCTGGGAAGGTTCTTTTTGGTGAGGTCAGTCAGGGGTATTAGCTAGGGCGCTGTAATCTGGGACAAACCGTCTGTAATACCCTGCTGTCCCTAGGAAGGCCAGGACTTGGGTCTTGGTCCGGGGTGCGGGCCAGTTAGCGACAGCTTCTATCTTGGCAGGCTCTGGCCGCTGTCGCCCACACCCGACCCGGTGGCCCAAATATTGGACTTCCGCCATGCCTATATGGCATTTGTCTGGCTTCAGAGTCAGGCCAGCGGCCCGAATCTGATCCAGAACTGCCCCCACATGCCTCAGGTGCTCTTCCCAGGACTCGCTATAGATCGCAATGTCATCCAGGTACGCACAAGCGAAATCCTGGAAGCCATCAAGCGTTGGAACGTGGCTGGGGCGTTTTTCATCCCGAATGGCATAACTCTGAATTGGTACAAGCCAAACGTGGTGACAAAAGCCGACTGGGGGATATCTTCCTCGGCCAGGGGAATCTGCTAGTACCCCTTACAGAGGTCAATGGTGGTCAGATATCGTCCCCTGGCTATGCGATCCAATAACTCATCCACCCGGGGCATAGGGTAGGCATCGGTCACAGTTTTTTCATTTAGCCGCCGATATTCCACACAGAACCTAGTAGTCCCATCCTTCTTTGGTACGGAGGGCTCAATGACTTTCAACCTCAACATTTCCTGGATCTCCTCCCTCATACCGGCTCTGACGGCGTCAGGTATCCGGTATGGGGGTTGCCTAAGTGGAGCCTGTCCTGGGGTTTTCACCCTATGGGTGGCTAGTGTGGTGAACCCTGGTTCTTGGGAGAACGTGTGGCTTTTACTGTGTATCTGTGCCCTCTCAGTGGCCGTCAGTCGGTCCCCTAGCTTTATCTGACTAAGGGGATAAGTCTGGGGTTGTCTACTCAAGAGGTCAGGTAGCGGCAAGCTGTCTGGATCATCAGTGGTTGGGGCGCAGACAGCAGTTATGTCCTCGGGTCTTTCTTGATAGGCTTTGAGCATATTAATGTGGAATGCCTTGCGGATTCTCTCATCCTGGTCGCTGGCGATTACAAAGGTGGTATCGCAGAGTTGGTCTACCACCGTGTAAGGGCCCTGCCAAGCTGCTTCTAACTTATCACTTTTGGTTAGCTTCAGTACTAGGACCTTTTGTCCCACCTGAAACGTCCGCTGGCGAGCACCCCGATCGTACCATACCTTCTGCCGCTCCTGGGCCGCTTGGAGGTTTTCCTTAACCAATCCGTGCTAGCTGTACCACATATCATACGATGGGGGCTCCCTCTTGTTCGGCGGTTCCCTCCCAATGCTCCCCAATGATGTCTAGGGGGCCTCGCACCCTTCGCCCATATAGTAGCTCAAAAGGAGAGAACCCTGTGGATTCCTGCGGCACCTCCCTGTACGCGAACAGGAGGTGAGGCAGGAAACGTTCCCAGTCACGGTATTCGTCTGTGAACATTTTCAACATTTGCTTAACCGTACCGTTGAAACGCTCACAGAGGCCGTTGGTCTGGGGGTGGTATGGGGAGCTAAGTAGAGACTTGATTTGGCAGACTTTCCACAATTGATGAGTCAGTTCAGCGGTGAACTGGCTCCCTTGGTCGGATAGGATTTCCTTCGGGAAGCCCACCGTAGCGAATATCCCGACCAGGGCATTGGCCACAGTGTCCGCCTGAATATTGGACAGTGCGACTGCTTCGGGATAGCGGGTGGCATAGTCCACCACGGTAAGGATAAATCTCTTACCGGAGGGACTAGGCCGTTTAAGAGGCCCTATCAGGTCAACTGCTATCCGGCTGAAGGGCTCCTCTATTATGGGCATGGACATAAGCTTCGCCTTAGGGTGATCCCCCCTTTTACCCACCTTCTGGCATACATTGCAGGTCCGGCAATAATGTCGCACATCGGTGGAGACCCCCGGCCAAAAGAAGTGCTGGGTTACTCTGTGAGATGTGCGAGTTATCCCTAAATGTCCGGCTAAGGGGATGTCGTGCCCTATTCGGAGAAGTTCCCGTCGGTACTTCCTAGGAACTACCAACTGGTACCTCTGCAAAGGGGCGGACCCAGGGTGGCTTTTTTCCGATACCCGGTAAAGCTTGTCCTTCTCCCATACATATTTTTCCCCCTCAGAACCTGGCTGACCTGTCTCTGCCTTAAGGCAAAACTTCCGTAGGGAGGGGTCAGCCCTAGTCTCCCTACCAAACTCTTCTGGGGTATCCCAGGCTAGGGTCGTCATAGCTAGGGTCTTAGTCAAGGGGTCAGGATGTCTTAACTGGGTCTCCACGACAGGTGGGTTGTTCTACATTGCGGGCTTGGGCACGGGTAGTGACTGGATGAGCGGCTGCGGTGAATGCATAGGCTGAGGTGAGAGGCCCAAGGTCGTTGCCCAGCAGGACTTCGCCTGTCGGTTGTCCATTATTCCCACTTGTACAGTACCGGCTCCAGCTCCCCAGTTGAGATGGACCCGGGCAGTGGGGAGACGGTAAACAGCTCCTCCAGCGACTCGGACAGCAACAGTCTTTCCGGTGCGGTCGTTGTTGCGAACCAAGTGTTTTTGGATAAGCGTTATTGTGGCTCCAGAGTCTTGCAGACCCTGAGCGGGTTGTCCATTGACCAGCACCTCTTGGCGGTGCTGTTGCCTGTTATCCTGAGTGGCGGCTTGAATGGGGTTGGCTTCGTATAGGACCCCTAAGTACTCCTCCGTCTCGGCTGCAGTTTCCAAACAGGGAGCAGCTGATGTATGCTGGGGTCGGTTGGAAGGTCGTCCCCAGGTGGTCCTGGGGGGTTCCATAGGGCAGTTGCTCCTGATGTGCCCCAGCCGATGGCATCCATGGCACCGTACTTGGGACTGGTTCGACTGGAACCTGGGGGGCCGGGCTTGGAGGGACCGGAGCACGGAACTCCATCCTAGGGGGTGGTTTTGTCACGATCGGCTCAGGACGTGGACGTACAATGGTAGGTTCAGGCTGTCTGGTATCAGTATACTCATCTGCTAGATGCGCTGCGTCCTGTAGGGTGAGTGGCCGCCGATCCTGGACCCATTCTTTCAGGCCCGATTGAAGTGTTCCTATAAAATGTTCCAGTAGGAACAGTTGCAAAACTTCTTCTCCAGTAATGGCTTGGCAACCCTGTACCCAATGAGATGCGGTCCTGTGTAACGTACAGGCCCACTCTGAGTAGGAATCTCCTCCTTTCCGTTTAGATTCCCTAAACCGTCGCCGGTATGCTTCAGGGATTATAGCATACCGGAACAGTAGCGCTTCCTTTACTATAGCATAGTTTTTAACATCCTCGGTTGGAATGGCACGAAAAGCTTCGTTGGCTTTTCCCGACAGTTTGCCCGACAAAATTGTAGCCCATTCCTCAGGCGGCACCTGGTGTAGCGCACATTGCTTTTCAAAATCGGCCAAATATCCATCTATCTCTCCAGCAGTCTCTTGGTATGCTTTAAAGGCAGCAAATGGTTTTTCCGCTCACTGAGGGGTCCTGTAGATGGTAGGCTCTTTTATCCCTTGCCCCCTCCATCGCTGCGTTGAGAAGCTGGGTTACCACTTCTGTCGGTCGATTTGGCCCATAGAGGGTCAGCCTTCCTTGCACGATTCTCTGGATCTCGTCTTCTTCTCCTTTTGGGGCGTTAGCGTTAGCCATGAGGTTGTTTTGGTCCATTTCGACCAGTTCAGCTATTAATTCCCGTCTCGGTCTGTTGCTAGCTGAACGCCCACGGCTCTCCAGCAAATCCTTCAATGTTGGCCGTTTCAGTCTCTCATACTCCATAGATGTAGCACCTCCTCTGGGAAGACAGGACCGTCCCACCGCTTGCCACCAATGTTGCGGTTACCCCGTGTAGCAGAGGGGTTTCAACCGCTGGAGGGTGTCCTTTTCCCGATCAGTGAGGAGGATTCTCAGCATCCAGTCGTATTTCAAGTGAAGAAGCACAAGAGCTAGCGCGAATAGCTGTATAGCGGTTACCCCCAATAAGAGACAAGACTCTGGATTGAGGGTGAAATATAACTGCCGTTTAACCAATCAGACAATGGTTACATCCCACATATTCCCTCCACTCTGCTTGAATTTCTAACAGTATCTACTCAATTATCTCCAAACTTATACATTTTTATAACTTTATGATTTTGTGTCACACATGAATAAAACTTATATCTGTATGAACCACACAACTTGGGGACAAACATATTAACAATTAAAGGGCCAGCAACTGTTTTTGTCTTTAAGTGCAAGGCAAGATGGATAATGGGACATCATAGAATAAAACAAAGGGTAGAGGGTCCCAGGTAGTATGGACGTTGGCTGATACAACATAGATTGTGGATCAATGCAAAACAGAGGGATCTGTTACATATACTCCCGGAGTGCTGTCTTGTATACTCCCGGAGTGCTGTCTTGTATACTCCCGGAGTGCTGTCTTGTATACTCCCGGAGTGCTGTCTTGTATACTCCCGGAGTGCTGTCTTGTATACTCCCGGAGTGCTGTCTTGTATACTCCAGGAGTGCTGTCTTGTATACTCCAGGAGTGCTGTCTTGTATACTCCAGGAGTGCTGTCTTGTATACTCCAGGAGTGCTGTCTTGTATACTCCAGGAGTGCTGTCTTGTATACTCCCGGAGTGCTGTCTTGTATCCTGGTCTTGTATACTCCTGGAGTGCTGTCTTGTATCCTGGTCTTGTACAGTCCCGGAGTGCTGTCTTGTATCCTGGTCTTGTATACTCCCGGAGTGCTGTCTTGTATACTCCCGGAGTGCTGTCTTGTATCCTGGTCTTGTATACTCCCGGAGTGCTGTCTTGTATACTCCCGGAGTGCTGTCTTGTATACTCCCGGAGTGCTGTCTTGTATACTCCCGGAGTGCTGTCTTGTATACTCCCGGAGTGCTGTCTTGTATACTCCCGGAGTGCTGTCTTGTATACTCCCGGAGTGCTGTCTTGTATACTCCCGGAGTGCTGTCTTGTATACTCCCGGAGTGCTGTCTTGTATACTCCCGGAGTGCTGTCTTGTATACTCCCGGAGTGCTGTCTTGTATACTCCCGGAGTGCTGTCTTGTATACTCCCGGAGTGCTGTCTTGTATACTCCCGGAGTGCTGTCTTGTATACTCCCGGAGTGCTGTCTTGTATACTCCCGGAGTGCTGTCTTGTATACTCCCGGAGTGCTGTCTTGTATACTCCCGGAGTGCTGTCTTGGATACTCCCGGAGTGCTGTCTTGGATACTCCCGGAGTGCTGTCTTGGATACTCCCGGAGTGCTGTCTTGGATACTCCCGGAGTGCTGTCTTGGATACTCCCGGAGTGCTGTCTTGTATACTCCCGGAGTGCTGTCTTGTATACTCCCGGAGTGCTGTCTTGTATCCTGGTCTTGTATACTCCCGGAGTGCTGTCTTGTATCCTGGTCTTGTATACTCCCGGAGTGCTGTCTTGTATCCTGGTCTTGTATACTCCCGGAGTGCTGTCTTGTATACTCCCGGAGTGCTGTCTTGTATACTCCCGGAGTGCTGTCTTGTATACTCCCGGAGTGCTGTCTTGTATACTCCCGGAGTGCTGTCTTGTATACTCCCGGAGTGCTGTCTTGTATACTCCCGGAGTGCTGTCTTGTATACTCCCGGAGTGCTGTCTTGTATACTCCCGGAGTGCTGTCTTGTATACTCCCGGAGTGCTGTCTTGTATACTCCCGGAGTGCTGTCTTGTATCCTGGTCTTGTATACTTCTGGAGTGCTGTCTTGTGTCCTGGTCTTGTATACTCCTGGAGTGCTGTCTTGTGTCCTGGTCTTGTATACTCCTGGAGTGCTGTCTTGTGTCCTGGTCTTGTATACTCCTGGAGTGCTGTCTTGTGTCCTGGTCTTGTATACTCCTGGAGTGCTGTCTTGTGTCCTGGTCTTGTATACTCCTGGAGTGCTGTCTTCTATACTGATTTTATTATGGACATGAATAAACGAAGACTTTTAACTTCACTGAGGTCTGGTGAGCCAGCTTTTGATTTACGAGGGATCCGGGAGGACAATGAGAGGGATCCAAGCTGAGGACAGTAGAAAGTATTAAAGAGGCCAGCAGTGAGCTTGTTGTCGCTGCAGGACAAATTAAGGCTCGATTGTGACCGTGGAAGGTCCAGGGAAGCTATATGAGCAGTGTCTTCGTTGGCCCTGGAATTTAAGGTGAAGGAGGCAGAGATTGGAAAGAAGAGATGGATGTCCGTGTGGACACCTTCCTCAAGAAAATCTTGCATAATGTAGAACAGAGCATGGCATGGAAAAGATGGGTTGAGTCTGATAAACAGGTGATTACGACTGTCACTGACTCTCAGGGCACAGTTAGCCGATGATCTGTAATAATTCACAAGACTTATCCTAATATTGCATCTTTGTAGACACATAATCGCTTCTCTTTTCCCAGATTTCGAGATCCCCGTTCTCAACGTATGTTTAGGGCCCAGGTAGCCCTTCAAGTGTGTGTACGGCCTGGGTCCTATAAGGTAGGACCCCCATCTGCTGGCTCGACTGATCTCATAGACCCCAGAATTCCCAGCTCAGAAATGGAGTGGCTGACAAAGGAAAAAGGGGCGACCGTTCTGAGGAGTTTGCTGGTGCGAGTGGAATGAACTTAAACCCTGGCCTTTTTATCTGGCTGCGCCCACCATACATGACACGAGGGCAGGGAGAGTCGGTGCCACATTGGGGTGGGGGGGAGTCTGTTACACGCCCTTTACTACTCAGTCTCTCCCATCATTCTCTTTTCCTTAACACCCAAATCCTTTTTGACTCTCCTGACTTCTCCAGGCCTCATCTTCTCTCTACCGCTTCCTTCTCCCAACCTCCTCTTTTCACTTTGTAGTCCTTCTCCTAGCCTCACCTTCTTACCTCCTCTTCCTTTGCCCAGCCTCACCTTCTTACCTCCTCTTCCTTCTCCCAGCCTCACCACCTTCGCTCCTCTTCCTTCTCCCAGCCTCACCACCTTGGCTCCTCTTCCTTCTCCCAGCCTCACCTTCTTACTACCTCTTCCTTCTCCCAGCCTCACCACCTTCGCTCCTCTTCCTTCTCCCAGCCTCACCACCTTGGCTCCTCTTCCTTCTCCCAGCCTTGCCTTCTTACCTCCTCTTCCTTCTCCCAGCCTCGCCTTCTTACTACCTCTTCCTTCTCCCAGCCTCACCTTCTTACCTCCTCTTCCTTCTCCCAGCCTCACCTTCTTACCTCCTCTTCCTTCTCCCAGCCTCACCACCTTGCCTCCTCTTCCTTCTCCCAGCCTCACCTTCTTACCTCCTCTTCCTTCTCCCAGCCTCACCTTCTTACCTCCTCTTCCTTCTCCCAGCCTCGCCTTCTTACCTCCTCTTCCTTCTCCCAGCCTCATCACCTTGCCTCCTCTTCCTTCTCCTAGCCTCACCTTCTTACCTCCTCTTCCTTCTCCCAGCCTCACCTTCTTACTTCCTCTTCCTTCTCCCAGCCTCACCTTCTTACTTCCTCTTCCTTCTCCCAGCCTCGCCTTCTTACCTCCTCTTGCTTCTCCCAGCCTTGCCTTCTTACCTCCTCTTCCTTCTCCCAGCCTCGCCTTCTTACCTCCTCTTCCTTCTCCCAGCCTCACCTTCTTACCTCCTCTTCCTTCTCCCAGCCTCACCACCTTACCTCCTCTTCCTTCTCCCAGCCTCACCACCTTACCTCCTCTTCCTTCTCCCAGCCTCACCACCTTGCCTCCTCTTCCTTCTCCCAGCCTCACCACCTTGCGTCCTCTACCTTCTCCCAGCCTCACCACCTTGCGTCCTCTTCCTTCTCCCAGCCTCACCACCTTGCGTCCTCTTCCTTCTCCCAGCCTCACCTTCTTACCTCCTCTTCCTTCTCCCAGCCTCACCACCTTACCTCCTCTTCCTTCTCCCAGCCTCACCACCTTACCTCCTCTTCCTTCTCCCAGCCTCACCACCTTGCCTCCTCTTCCTTCTCCCAGCCTCACCACCTTGCGTCCTCTACCTTCTCCCAGCCTCACCACCTTGCGTCCTCTTCCTTCTCCCAGCCTCACCACCTTGCGTCCTCTTCCTTCTCCCAGCCTCACCACCTTGCGTCCTCTTCCTTCTCCCAGCCTCACCACCTTGCGTCCTCTTCCTTCTCCCAGCCTCACCACCTTGCGTCCTCTTCCTTCTCCCAGCCTCACCACCTTGCGTCCTCTTCCTTCTCCCAGCCTCACCTTCTTACCTCCTCTTCCTTCTCTCAGCCTCACCTTCTTACTTCCACTTCCTTCTCCCAGCCTCACCACCTTGCCTCCTTTTCCTTCTCCCAGCCTCACCACCTTGCCTCCTTTTCCTTCTCCCAGCCTCACCTTCTTACCTCCTCTTCCTTCTCCCAGCCTCACCTTTTGACTGCCCTGTTCTTTCTCTATCCATTGTCTCCTGACCCTGTTCTCCTTCCCATTAATTTATTGAATGGATGAAACACTCTGGGGGGATAACTGTTGAAATGTGAATAGGGAATATTTGTTTCCCTGGTTATTTTGGGGTCCACACCCCTCCAGACATTTTATTTAAGCTGCTGTTTTTCTTGATTTGTACATTGAGTTTATTTTTTTTATACATAAATTTCTTGTACAGAAAACATTCCCTCTGTCTCTTTATCTATAAACATGCGTCAGTGTGTCTTATATCACTTCCACAAGACTTATCTGCTTTATTATGTACAGCAATTTGAGACTTTTTCCATGGACAGCAACTCTCTGCACTCCATGTATAAAGCCAGTTGTAACCTCTGCCACCAGATCAAATACTTTAGCAAAATCTAAATATTTGAGTACATTTGGGGATCCGAACCTTCTGTTTCCACCTGGGTTCATAGATTCAGAATGGCTTCCACACAAACCCCCGAAATGCGGCTACTCAATCTCCTTCAATTCGGGTCCATGCGGCGAGACCTGTAGAATGTCAGCTACTCCATACAAAACACATGGACCTATGTTCATATCATTTCCCATACAATATACAGAAATATTCAGCATTATACACCAATGTGTAACCACAATGAAAGGTGTGGCGAGGAGGTGGACGGGGGGGGGGGGGGGGGGGCAGCGAGGAGGTGGACGGGGGGGGGGGCAGGGAGAAGGTGGGGGGGGGGCCAGGGAGGAGGTGGACGGGGGGCCAGGGAGGAGGTGGACGGGGGGGGCAGCGAGGAGGTGGACGGGGGGGGCAGCGAGGAGGTTGACTATTATCAAGATGCTACAGTGTGATTTACTCATCATCACATAGAAACATAGACTGTGTCGGCAGATATTCAGCCCATATAGTCTGCCCAATTTTCTAAATACTTTCATTTGTCCCCAGTTCCCTATCTTATATCTAGGATAGCCTTATACCTATCCCATGCATGCTTAAACTCCTTCACTGTATTAACCTCTACCACTTCTACTGGAAGACTATTCCATGCACCCACTACCCTCTCAGTAATGTAATACTTTCATTAGTCCCTGGCCTTATCTTATATCTAGGATAGCCTTATACCTATCCCATGCATGCTTAAACTCCTTCACTGTATTAACCTCTACCACTTCTACTGGAAGACTATTCCATGCATCCACTACCCTCTCAGTAATGTAATACTTTCATTAGTCCCTGGCCTTATCTTATATCTAGGATAGCCTTATACCTATCTCATGCATGCTTAAACTCCTTCACTGTATTAACCTCTACCACTTTTACTGGAAGACTATTCCATACATCCACTACCCTCTCAGTAATGTAATCCTTTCATTAGTCCCTGGCCTTATCTTATATCTAGGATAGCCTTATACCTATCCCATGCATGCTTAAACTCCTTCACTGTATTAACCTCTACCACTTCTACTGGAACACTATTCCATGCATCCACTACCCTCTCAGTAATGTAATACTTTCATTAGTCCCTGGCCTTATCTTATATCTAGGATAGCCTTATACCTATCCCACGCATGCTTAAACTCCTTCACTGTATTAACCTCTACCACTTCTACTGGAAGACTATTCCATGCATCCACTACCCTCTCAGTAATGTAATACCTTCATTAGTCCCTGGCCTTATCTTATATCTAGGATAGCCTTATACCTACCCCATGCATGCTTAAACTCCTTCACTGTATTAACCTCTACCACTTCTACTGGAAGACTATTCCATACATCCACTACCCTCTCAGTAATGTAATACTTTCATTAGACCCTGGCCTTATTATACCTATCCCACGCATGCTTAAACTCCTTCACTGTATTAACCTCTACCACTTCTACTGGAAGACTATTCCATGCATCCACTACCCTCTCAGTAATGTAATACTTTCATTAGTTCCTGGCCTTATCTTATATCTAGGATAGCCTTATACCTATCCCATGCATGCTTAAACTCCTTCACTGTATTAACCTCTACCACTTCTACTGGAAGACTATTCCATGCATCCACTACCCTCTCAGTAATGTAATACTTTCATTAGTCTCTGACCTTATCTTATATCTAGGATAGCCTTATACCTGTCCCATGCATGCTTAAACACCTTCACTGTATTAACATCTACCACTTCTACTGGAAGACTATTCCATACATCCACTACCCTCTCAGTAAAGTAATACTTTCATTAGTCCCTGGCCTTATCTTATATCTAGGATAACCTTATACCTATCCCATGCATGCTTAAACTCCTTCACTGTATTAACCTCTATCACTTCTACTGGAAGACTATTCCATACATCCACTACCCTCTCAGTAATGTAATACTTTCATTAGTCCCTGGCCTTATCTTATATCTAGGATAGCCTTATACCTATCCCACGCATGCTTAAACTCCTTCACTGTATTCACCTCTACCTCTTCTACTGGAAGACTATTCCATACATCCACTACCCTCTCAGTAATGTAATACTTTCATTAGTCCCTGACCTTATCTTATATCTAGGATAGCCTTATACCTATCCCACGCATGCTTAAACTCCTTCACTGTATTATCCTCTACCACTTCTACTGGAAGACTATTCCATGCATCCACTACCCTCTCAGTAAAGTAATACTTTCATTAGTCCCTGGCCTTATCTTATATCTAGGATAGCCTTATACCTATCCCATGTATGCTTAAACTCCATCACTGTATTAACCTCTACCACTTCTGCTGGCAGGCTATTCCATACATCCACTACCCTCTCCGTAAAGTAATACTTCCTGATATTACTTCTAATTTAAGACTATGTCCTCTAGTTGTGGTAGTTTTTTTTCTTTTAAATATCCTCTGATCCGTTACTGTGTTGATTCCCTTTATGTATTTAAATGTTTCTATCATATCCCCCCTGTTACGTCTTTCCTCCAAGCTATACATGTTAAGATGCTTTAACCTTTCCTGGTAAGTTTTATCCTTCAACCCATGATCACCTAATGAGAAGGATTATATACTTTGCATCTGTTCAGTCATGTCGGTATCATCGTCTCCAGACTCACCTCCAACCACCTGTGACGATGGAGGGGTGTTTGTTGGGGGAATTGCAGTGGTACGCAGGTAGTAATCACACTGCATGTACAATTTAGTGTCCTTGTATTGTTAAATACAGTTGTGGTGTTCAGCTCTAGCTCACACTCCTGTTGGTACATCAATCTCATCTGTGCCTGCTCCACAACTACTTCACCTGAGTGACTACACGACTCATTGTGCCTCTCCATGGCATGGAACCGTGGTCAGCTGCTGGTAGATTTGGCCAACATCATGGTGTGTGCCAGCAGCCAGACAATAGACAGCAACATCAAATGCAGTTATCGGAGAAGTGGCAGCAGATTGTGGAGGGGCTTCTGATGTGCTTGGCTGATCTTGACATCGTGGGCATTCTAGTTGTCACCACAGTTAAAGCTGCAGGAAGTGAGGAAGATGTTTAGGACATTGCAATACAGAATGTAGGCAGCACATTTCGCACAAACCCTTATTAAAGCTCATTATAAATCCCTTTCTGACAGCGGACACTCCAGGACCTTCATGGGGGAAAAATGAGTTTGACTTAGTATAGCGGTAGAAGTCTCAGGTCCCCCCAAGCACCTCCAGCCACCCTACCCCAGGTTTTTTTTTTTTTTTATTAAAAAAAAAAAATGTTTTTTATTGTGCTAACCCTAGAGGGTTTGTACTAAATCAAAAATGTAATAATAAAATATATATATAAATATAAAACTTCTAATAAATTATATAAAAATAAGAAGTTATTACATAGAGGACCAGTGACATGTTATGTCTGTCTGTTGTCCTATAGGGATATTTTATTTAAAAAAAAAAAAAAAAAAGCTGATAGTGGGGCTGGTGCTTTGCATTGGTCCCCAGCAGTAGATAGGGGTCCCCAGCAGCTGGATATATCATCCATGCAGCCGCAAGATAGCAATGATCTGTGCTTCCTACTACAGACTGCATTTCCTATGATGCTAAGTTTGCTTTTGTCTGGCTGAGCATGATAGGAAATCAGCATTACTTTAAAATAATACATGTATTATTTTGAGAAATGAATGCCTTGTATCCCAGCCCTGCCTTGTATTCCTGCCCTGGATCCCTGCCTTTTATCCCAGCCCTACCTTGTATTCCTGCCCTGCCCTGTATCCCTGCCTTGTATTCCTGCCCTGCCCTGTATCCCTGCCTTGTATTCCTGCCTTGTATCCCTGCCTTGTATCCCTGCCCTGTATCCCTGCCTTGTATCCCAGCCCTGCCTTGTATCCCTGCCTTGTATCCCAGCCCTGCCTTGTATCCCCGCCCTGAATCCCTGCCTTGTATCCCTGCCCTGAATCCCTGCCTTGTACCCCAGCCCTGCCCTGTATCACTGCCTTATATCCCTGCTCTGCCTTGTATCCCTGCCCTGCCTTATATTCCTGCCCTGCCTTGTATCCCTGCCCTGCCCTGTATCCCTGCCTTGTATTCCTGCCTTGCCCTGTATCCCTGCCTTGCCCTGCCCTGCCTTATATTCCTGCCCTGCCTTGTATCCCTGCCCTGCCCTGTATCCCTGCCTTGTATCCCTGCCTTGTATCCCTGCCCTGTATCCCTGCCTTGTATCCCTGCCCTGCCCTGTATCCCTGCCTTGTATCCCTGCCCTGTATCCCTGCCTTGTATCCCTGCCCTGCCCTGTATCCCTGCCTTGTATCCCTGCCTTGTATCCCTGCCTTGTATCCCTGCCTTGTATCCCTGCCCTGCCCTGTATCCCTGCCTTGTATCCCTGCCCTGTATCCCTGCCTTGTATCCCAGCCCTGCCTTGTATCCCTGCCCTGTATCCCTGCCTTGTATCCCTGCCTTGTATCCCTGCCTTGTATCCCTGCCCTGCCTTGTATCCCTGCCTTGTATCCCTGCCTTGTATCCCTGCCCTGTATCCCTGCCTTGTATCCCAGCCCTGCCTTGTACCCCAGCCCTGAATCCCTGCCTTGTACCCCAGCCCTGCCCTGTATCGCTGCCTTATATCCCTGCTCTGCCTTGTATCCCTGCCCTGCCTTGTATCCCTGCTGTGCCCTGTATCCCTGCCTTGCCCTGTATCCCTGCCTTGCCCTGTATCCCTGCCCTGCCTTGTATTCCTGCCCTGCCCTGTATCCATGCCTTTTATCCAAGCACTACCTTGTATCTATGCCCTGCCTTGTATCCCAGCCCTGCCTTGTATCCATGCCTTGTATCCCAGCCCTGCCTTGTATCCCCGCCCTGAATCCCTGCCTTGTATCCCTGCCCTGAATCCCTGCCTTGTACCCCAGCCCTGCCCTGTATCACTGCCTTATATCCCTGCTCTGCCTTGTATCCCTGCCCTGCCTTATATTCCTGCCCTGCCTTGTATCCCTGCCCTGCCCTGTATCCCTGCCTTGTATTCCTGCCTTGCCCTGTATCCCTGCCTTGCCCTGCCCTGCCTTATATTCCTGCCCTGCCTTGTATCCCTGCCCTGCCCTGTATCCCTGCCTTGTATCCCTGCCTTGTATCCCTGCCTTGTATCCCTGCCTTGTATCCCTGCCTTGTATCCCTGCCCTGTATCCCTGCCTTGTATCCCTGCCTTGTATCCCTGCCTTGTATCCCTGCCTTGTATCCCTGCCCTGCCCTGTATCCCTGCCTTGTATCCCTGCCCTGTATCCCTGCCTTGTATCCCTGCCCTGCCCTGTATCCCTGCCTTGTATCCCTGCCTTGTATCCCTGCCTTGTATCCCTGCCTTGTATCCCTGCCTTGTATCCCTGCCTTGTATCCCTGCCTTGTATCCCTGCCTTGTATCCCTGCCTTGTATCCCTGCCTTGTATCCCTGCCTTGTATCCCTGCCCTGCCCTGTATCCCTGCCTTGTATCCCTGCCTTGTATCCCTGCCCTGTATCCCTGCCTTGTATCCCTGCCTTGTATCCCAGCCCTGCCTTGTATCCCTGCCTTGTATCCCAGCCCTGCCTTGTATCCCTGCCTTGTATCCCTGCCCTGTATCCCTGCCTTGTATCCCTGCCTTGTATCCCTGCCTTGTATCCCTGCCCTGCCTTGTATCCCTGCCTTGTATCCCTGCCCTGTATCCCTGCCTTGTATCCCAGCCCTGCCTTGTACCCCAGCCCTGAATCCCTGCCTTGTACCCCAGCCCTGCCCTGTATCGCTGCCTTATATCCCTGCTCTGCCTTGTATCCCTGCCCTGCCTTGTATCCCTGCTGTGCCCTGTATCCCTGCCTTGCCCTGTATCCCTGCCCTGCCTTGTATTCCTGCCCTGCCCTGTATCCATGCCTTTTATCCAAGCACTACCTTGTATCTATGCCCTGCCTTGTATCCCAGCCCTGCCTTGTATTCCAGCCCTTCCTTGTATCCCAGCCCTGCCTTGTATCCCCGCCCTGAATCCATGTCTTGTACCCCAGCCCTGTATCCCTGCCTTGTATCCCTGCCCTGCCTTGTATCCCTGCCTTGTATCCCTGCCCTGTATCCCTGCCCTGTATCCCTGCCTTGTATCCCTGCCTTGTATCCCTGCCCTGCCCTGTATCCCTGCCTTGTATCCCTGCCCTGCCCTGTATCCCTGCCTTGTATCCCTGCCTTGTATCCCTGCCTTGTATCCCTGCCCTGTATCCCTGCCCTGTATCCCTGCCTTGTATCCCTGCCTTGTATCCCTGCCCTGCCTTGTATCCCTGCCTTGTATCCCTGCCCTGTATCCCTGCCTTGTATCCCAGCCCTGCCTTGTACCCCAGCCCTGAATCCCTGCCTTGTACCCCAGCCCTGCCCTGTATCGCTGCCTTATATCCCTGCTCTGCCTTATATCCCTGCTCTGCCTTGTATCCCTGCCCTGCCTTGTATCCCTGCTGTGCCCTGTATCCCTGCCTTGCCCTGTATCCCTGCCTTGCCTTGTATCCCAGCCTTGCCCTGTATCCCTGCCCTGCCTTGTATTCCTGCCCTGCCTTGTATTCCTGCCCTGCCTTGTATCCCTGCCTTGTATCCCTGCCCTGTATCCCTGCCTTGTATCCCTGCCTTGTATCCCTGCCCTGCCCTGTATCCCTGCCTTGTATCCCTGCCTTGTATCCCTGCCCTGTATCCCTGCCCTGTTTCCCTGCCTTGTATCCCTGCCCTGTATCCCTGCCCTGTATCCCTGCCCTGTATCCCTGCCCTGTATCCCTGCCCTGTATCCCTGCCTTGTATCCCTGCCTTGTATCCCTGCCCTGCCTTGTATCCCTGCCTTGTATCCCTGCCCTGTATCCCTGCCTTGTATCCCAGCCCTGCCTTGTAACCCAGCCCTGAATCCCTGCCTTGTACCCCAGCCCTGCCCTGTATCGCTGCCTTATATCCCTGCTCTGCCTTGTATCCCTGCCCTGCCTTGTATCCCTGCTGTGCCCTGTATCCCTGCCTTGCCCTGTATCCCTGCCTTGCCCTGTATCCCTGCCTTGCCTTGTATCCCAGCCTTGCCCTGTATCCCTGCCCTGCCTTGTATTCCTTCCCTGCCTTGTATTCCTGCCCTGCCTTGTATCCCTGCCTTGTATCCCTGCCCTGTATCCCTGCCTTGTATCCCTGCCTTGTATCCCTGCCCTGCCCTGTATCCCTGCCTTGTATCCCTGCCCTGCCCTGTATCCCTGCCTTGTATCCCTGCCTTGTATCCCTGCCTTGTATCCCTGCCTTGTATCCCTGCCCTGCCCTGTATCCCTGCCTTGTATCCCTGCCCTGCCCTGTATCCCTGCCTTGTATCCCTGCCCTGCCCTGTATCCCTGCCTTGTATCCCTGCCTTGTATCCCTGCCTTGTATCCCTGCCTTGTATCCCTGCCTTGTATCCCTGCCTTGTATCCCTGCCTTGTATCCCTGCCTTGTATCCCTGCCCTGTATCCCTGCCTTGTATCCCTGCCTTGTATCCCTGCCCTGCCTTGTATCCCTGCCTTGTATCCCTGCCCTGTATCCCTGCCTTGTATCCCAGCCCTGAATCCCTGCCTTGTACCCCAGCCCTGCCCTGTATCGCTGCCTTATATCCCTGCTCTGCCTTGTATCCCTGCCCTGCCTTGTATCCCTGCTGTGCCCTGTATCCCTGCCCTGCCTTGTATCCCTGCTGTGCCCTGTATCCCTGCCTTGCCCTGTATCCCTGCCTTGCCTTGTATCCCAGCCTTGCCCTGTGTCCCTGCCCTGCCTTGTATTCCTGCCCTGCCTTGTATTCCTGCCCTGCCCTGTATCCATACCTTTTATCCAAGCCCTACCTTGTATCTATGCCCTGCCTTGTATCCCAGCCCTGCCCTGTATCCCAGCCCTGCCTTGTATCCCAGCCCTGCCTTGTATCCCCGCCCTGAATCCCTGCCTTGTACCCCAGCCCTGCCCTGTATCACTGCCTTATATCCCTGCTCTGCCTTGTGTCCCAGCCATGCCCTGTATCCCTGCCTTGCCCTGTATCCCTGCCTTGCCCTGTATCCCTGCCTTGCCCTGTATCCCTGCCTTGCCCTGTATCCCTGCCTTGCCCTGTATCCCTGCCTTGCCCTGTATCCCAGCCCTGCCTTGTAGCCCTGCCCTGCCTTGTATCCCTGCCCTGCCTTATATTCCTGCCCTGCCTTGTATCCCTGCCCTGTATCCCTGCCTTGTATCCCAGCCCTGCCTTGTACCCCAGCCCTGAATCCCTGCCTTGTACCCCCAGCCCTGCCCTGTATCGCTGCCTTATATCCCTGCTCTGCCTTGTATCCCTGCCTTGTATCCCTGCTGTGCCCTGTATCCCTGCCTTGCCCTGTATCCCTGCCTTGCCTTGTACCCCAGCCCTGCCCTGTATCACTGCCTTATATCCTTGCTCTGCCTTGTGTCCCAGCCATGCCATGTATTCCTGCCTTGCCCTGTATCCCTGCCCTGCCTTGTATCCCTGCTGTGCCCTGTATCCCTGCCTTTTATCCAAGCCCTACCTTGTATCTATGCCTTGCCTTGTATCCCGGCGCTGCATTATGCACGGGGAGCCAGCATTAAGCATGGAGCCTGTATTAAGCATGGGGAGCCTGCATTAAGCATGGAGTCTGCATTAAGCATGGGGAGCCTGCATTAAGCACGGGGAGCCTGCATTAAGCACGGGGAGCCTGCATTAAGCACGGGGAGCCTGCATTAAGCATGGGGAGCCTGCATTAAGCATGGAGCCTGCATTAAGCATGGGGAGCCTGCATTAAGCACGGGGAGCCTGCATTAAGCACGGGGAGCCTGCATTAAGCATGGGGAGCCTGCATTAAGCACGGGGAGCCTGCATTAAGCATGGGGAGCCTGCATTAAGCATGGAGCCTGCATTAAGCATGGGGAGCCTGCATTAAGCACGGGGAGCCTGCATTAAGCACGGGGAGCCTGCATTAAGCACGGGGAGCCTGCATTAAGCATGGGGAGCCTGCATTAAGCACGGGGAGCCTGCATTAAGCATGGAGCCTGCATTAAGCATGGAGCCTGCATTAAGCATGGGGAGCCTGCATTAAGCACGGGGAGCCTGCATTAAGCATGGAGCCTGCATTAAGCATGGAGCCTGCATTAAGCATGGGGAGCCTGCATTAAGCATGGGGAGCCTGCATTAAGCACGGGGAGCCTGCATTAAGCACGGGGAGCCTGCATTAAGCATGGAGCCTGCATTAAGCATGGGGAGCCTGCATTAAGCATGGGGAGCCTGCATTAAGCATGGGGAGCCTGCATTAAGCATGGGGAGCCTGCATTAAGCATGGAGCCTGCATTAAGTATGGGGAGTCTGCATTAAGCATGGGGAGTCTGCATTAAGTATGGGGAGTCTGCATTAAGCATGGGGAGTCTGCATTAAGCATGGGGAGCCTGCATTAAGCACGGGGAGCCTGCATTAAGCACGGGGAGCCTGCATTAAGCATGGGGAGCCTGCATTAAGCATGGAGAGCCTGCATTAAGCATGGGGAGCCTGCATTAAGCATGGGGAGCCTGCATTAAGCATGGGGAGCCTGCATTAAGCATGGGGAGCCTGCATTAAGCATGGGGAGCCTGCATTAAGCATGGAGCCTGCATTAAGCACGGGGAGCCTGCATTAAGCACGGGGAGCCTGCATTAAGCATGGAGCCTGCATTAAGCACGGGGAGCCTGCATTAAGCACGGGGAGCCTGCATTAAGCATGGAGCCTGCATTAAGCATGGAGCCTGCATTAAGCATGGAGCCTACATTAAGCATGGGGAGCCTACATTAAGCATGGGGAGCCTACATTAAGCATGGGGAGCCTGCATTAAGCACGGGGAGCCTGCATTAAGCACGGGGAGCCTGCATTAAGCACGGGGAGCCTGCATTAAGCATGGAGCCTGCATTAAGCATGGAGCCTGCATTAAGCATGGAGCCTACATTAAGCATGGGGAGCCTACATTAAGCATGGGGAGCCTACATTAAGCATGGGGAGCCTGCATTAAGCACGGGGAGCCTGCATTAAGCACGGGGAGCCTGCATTAAGCACGGGGAGCCTGCATTAAGCATGGAGCCTGCATTAAGCATGGGGAGCCTGCATTAAGCATGGGGAGCCTGCATTAAGCATGGGGAGCCTGCATTAAGCATGGGGAGCCTGCATTAAGCATGGAGCCTGCATTAAGCATGGGGAGCCTGCATTAAGCATGGGGAGCCTGCATTAAGCATGGGGAGCCTGCATTAAGCATGGAGCCTGCATTAAGCATGGAGCCTGCATTAAGCATGGAGCCTGCATTAAGCATGGGGAGCCTGCATTAAGCATGGGGAGCCTGCATTAAGCATGGAGCCTGCATTAAGCATGGAGCCTGCATTAAGCATGGAGCCTGCATTAAGCATGGGGAGCCTGCATTAAGCATGGAGCCTGCATTAAGTATGGGGAGTCTGCATTAAGCATGGGGAGCCTGCATTAAGCATGGAGCCTGCATTAAGCATGGAGCCTGCATTAAGCATGGAGCCTGCATTAAGCATGGAGCCTGCATTAAGCATGGAGCCTGCATTAAGCATGGAGCCTGCATTAAGCATGGAGCCTGCATTAAGCATGGGGAGCCTGCATTAAGCATGGGGAGCCTGCATTAAGCATGGGGAGCCTGCATTAAGCATGGGGAGCCTGCATTAAGTATGGAGCATGCATTAAGCATGGGGAGCCTGCATTAAGCATGGAGCCTGCATTAAGCATGGAGCCTGCATTAAGCACGGGGAGCCTGCATTAAGCATGGGGAGCCTGCATTAAGCATGGAGCCTGCATTAAGCATGGGGAGCCTACATTAAGCATGGGGAGCCTGCATTAAGCATGGGGAGCCTGCATTAAGCATGGGGAGCCTGCATTAAGCATGGGGAGCCTGCATTAAGCATGGGGAGCCTGCATTAAGCATGGGGAGCCTGCATTAAGCATGGAGCCTGCATTAAGCATGGGGAGCCTGCATTAAGCATGGGGAGCCTGCATTAAGCATGGGGAGCCTGCATTAAGCATGGAGCCTGCATTAAGCATGGGGAGCCTGCATTAAGCATGGGGAGCTTGCATTAAGCATGGAGCCTGCATTAAGCATGGAGAGCCTGCATTAAGTATGGAGCCTGCATTAAGTATGGAGCCTGCATTAAGCATGGGGAGTCTGCATTAAGCATTTAGCCTGCATTAAGCATGGGGAGCCTGCATTAAGCATGGGGAGCCTGCATTAAGCATGGGGAGCCTGCATTAAGCATGGAGCCTGCATTAAGCATGGGGAGCCTGCATTAAGCATGGAGCCTGCATTAAGCATGGAGAGCCTGCATTAAGCATGGGGAGCCTGCATTAAGCATGGAGCCTGCATTAAGCATGGGGAGCCTGCATTAAGCATGGAGCCTGCATTAAGCATGGAGCCTGCATTAAGCACGGGGAGCCTGCATTAAGCATGGGGAGCCTGCATTAAGCATGGAGCCTGCATTAAGCATGGGGAGCCTACATTAAGCATGGGGAGCCTGCATTAAGCATGGGGAGCCTGCATTAAGCATGGGGAGCCTGCATTAAGCATGGGGAGCCTGCATTAAGCATGGGGAGCCTGCATTAAGCATGGGGAGCCTGCATTAAGCATGGAGCCTGCATTAAGCATGGGGAGCCTGCATTAAGCATGGGGAGCCTGCATTAAGCATGGGGAGCCTGCATTAAGCATGGAGCCTGCATTAAGCATGGGGAGCCTGCATTAAGCATGGGGAGCTTGCATTAAGCATGGAGCCTGCATTAAGCATGGAGAGCCTGCATTAAGTATGGAGCCTGCATTAAGTATGGAGCCTGCATTAAGCATGGGGAGCCTGCATTAAGCATGGGGAGCCTGCATTAAGCATGGGGAGCCTGCATTAAGCATGGAGCCTGCATTAAGCATGGGGAGCCTGCATTAAGCATGGAGCCTGCATTAAGCATGGGGAGCCTGCATTAAGCATGGGGAGCTTGCATTAAGCATGGAGCCTGCATTAAGCATGGAGAGCCTGCATTAAGTATGGAGCCTGCATTAAGTATGGAGCCTGCATTAAGCATGGGGAGTCTGCATTAAGCATTTAGCCTGCATTAAGCATGGGGAGCCTGCATTAAGCATGGGGAGCCTGCATTAAGCATGGGGAGCCTGCATTAAGCATGGAGCCTGCATTAAGCATGGGGAGCCTGCATTAAGCATGGAGCCTGCATTAAGCATGGAGAGCCTGCATTAAGCATGGGGAGCCTGCATTAAGCATGGAGCCTGCATTAAGCATGGGGAGCCTGCATTAAGCATGGAGCCTGCATTAAGCATGGAGCCTGCATTAAGCACGGGGAGCCTGCATTAAGCATGGGGAGCCTGCATTAAGCATGGAGCCTGCATTAAGCATGGGGAGCCTACATTAAGCATGGGGAGCCTGCATTAAGCATGGGGAGCCTGCATTAAGCATGGGGAGCCTGCATTAAGCATGGGGAGCCTGCATTAAGCATGGGGAGCCTGCATTAAGCATGGGGAGCCTGCATTAAGCATGGAGCCTGCATTAAGCATGGGGAGCCTGCATTAAGCATGGGGAGCCTGCATTAAGCATGGGGAGCCTGCATTAAGCATGGAGCCTGCATTAAGCATGGGGAGCCTGCATTAAGCATGGGGAGCTTGCATTAAGCATGGAGCCTGCATTAAGCATGGAGAGCCTGCATTAAGTATGGAGCCTGCATTAAGTATGGAGCCTGCATTAAGCATGGGGAGCCTGCATTAAGCATGGGGAGCCTGCATTAAGCATGGGGAGCCTGCATTAAGCATGGAGCCTGCATTAAGCATGGGGAGCCTGCATTAAGCATGGAGCCTGCATTAAGCATGGGGAGCCTGCATTAAGCATGGGGAGCCTGCATTAAGCATGGAGAGCCTGCATTAAGCATGGGGAGCCTGCATTAAGCACGGGGAGCCTGCATTAAGCATGGAGCCTGCATTAAGCATGGGGAGCCTGCATTAAGCATGGGGAGCCTGCATTAAGCACGGGGAGCCTGCATTAAGCACGGGGAGCCTGCATTAAGCATGGAGCCTGCATTAAGCATGGGGAGCCTGCATTAAGCATGGGGAGCCTGCATTAAGCATGGGGAGCCTGCATTAAGCATGGAGCCTGCATTAAGCATGGAGCCTGCATTAAGCATGGGGAGCCTGCATTAAGCATGGGGAGCCCGCATTAAGCATGGAGAGCCTGCATTAAGCATGGGGAGCCTGCATTAAGCATGGAGCCTGCATTAAGCATGGGGAGCCTGCATTAAGCATGGGGCCTGCATTAAGCATGGAGCCTGCATTAAGTATGGAGCCTGCATTAAGCATGGGGAGCCTGCATTAAGCATGGGGAGCCTGCATTAAGCATGGAGCCTGCATTAAGCATGGGGAGCCTGCATTAAGCATGGGGAGCCTGCATTAAGCATGGGGAGCCCGCATTAAGCACGGGGAGCCTGCATTAAGCATGGAGCCTGCATTAAGTATGGAGCCTGCATTAAGCATGGAGCCTGCATTAAGCACGGGGAGCCTGCATTAAGCATGGAGCCTGCATTAAGCATGGAGCCTGCATTAAGCACGGGGAGCCTGCATTAAGTATGGAGCCTGCATTAAGCATGGGGAGCCGGCATTAAGCATGGGGAGCCGGCATTAAGCATGGGGAGCCTGCATTAAGCATGGGGCCTGCATTAAGCACGGGGAGCCTGCATTAAGCATGGAGCCTGCATTAAGCATGGAGAGCCTGCATTAAGCATGGGGAGCCTGCATTAAGTATGGAGCATGCATTAAGCATGGGGAGCCTGCATTAAGCATGGAGCCTGCATTAAGCATGGAGCCTGCATTAAGCACGGGGAGCCTGCATTAAGCATGGGGAGCCTGCATTAAGCATGGAGCCTGCATTAAGCATGGGGAGCCTACATTAAGCATGGGGAGCCTGCATTAAGCATGGGGAGCCTGCATTAAGCATGGGGAGCCTGCATTAAGCATGGGGAGCCTGCATTAAGCATGGGGAGCCTGCATTAAGCATGGGGAGCCTGCATTAAGCATGGAGCCTGCATTAAGCATGGGGAGCCTGCATTAAGCATGGGGAGCCTGCATTAAGCATGGGGAGCCTGCATTAAGCATGGAGCCTGCATTAAGCATGGGGAGCCTGCATTAAGCATGGGGAGCTTGCATTAAGCATGGAGCCTGCATTAAGCATGGAGAGCCTGCATTAAGTATGGAGCCTGCATTAAGTATGGAGCCTGCATTAAGCATGGGGAGCCTGCATTAAGCATGGGGAGCCTGCATTAAGCATGGGGAGCCTGCATTAAGCATGGGGAGCCTGCATTAAGCATGGGGAGCCTGCATTAAGCATGGGGAGCCTGCATTAAGCATGGGGAGCCTGCATTAAGCATGGAGCCTGCATTAAGCATGGAGAGCCTGCATTAAGTATGGAGCCTGCATTAAGTATGGAGCCTGCATTAAGCATGGGGAGCCTGCATTAAGCATGGAGAGCCTGCATTAAGCATGGAGCCTGCATTAAGCATGGGGAGCCTGCATTAAGCATGGAGCCTGCATTAAGCATGGGGAGCCTGCATTAAGCATGGAGCCTGCATTAAGCATGGATCCTGCATTAAGCGGGGAGCCTGCATTAAGTATGGAGCCTGCATTAAGCATGGAGCCTGCATTAAGCACGGGGAGCCTGCATTAAGCATGGGGAGCCTGCATTAAGCATGGAGAGCCTGCATTAAGCATGGAGAGCCTGCATTAAGCATGGAGCCTGCATTAAGCATGGAGCCTGCATTAAGCATGGAGAGCCTGCATTAAGCATGGGGAGCCTGCATTAAGCATGGAGCCTGCATTAAGCATGGAGCCTGCATTAAGCATGGGGAGCCTGCATTAAGCATGGAGCCTGCATTAAGTATGGGGAGTCTGCATTAAGCATTTAGCCTGCATTAAGCATGGGGAGCCTGCATTAAGCATGGGGAGCCTGCATTAAGCATGGGGAGCCTGCATTAAGCATGGAGCCTGCATTAAGCATGGGGAGCCTGCATTAAGCATGGAGCCTGCATTAAGCATGGAGAGCCTGCATTAAGCATGGGGAGCCTGCATTAAGCATGGAGCCTGCATTAAGCATGGGGAGCCTGCATTAAGCATGGAGCCTGCATTAAGCATGGGGAGCCTGCATTAAGCATGGGGAGCCTGCATTAAGCATGGAGAGCCTGCATTAAGCATGGGGAGCCTGCATTAAGCACGGGGAGCCTGCATTAAGCATGGAGCCTGCATTAAGCATGGGGAGCCTGCATTAAGCACGGGGAGCCTGCATTAAGCACGGGGAGCCTGCATTAAGCACGGGGAGCCTGCATTAAGCATGGAGCCTGCATTAAGCATGGGGAGCCTGCATTAAGCATGGGGAGCCTGCATTAAGCATGGGGAGCCTGCATTAAGCATGGAGCCTGCATTAAGCATGGAGCCTGCATTAAGCATGGGGAGCCTGCATTAAGCATGGGGAGCCCGCATTAAGCATGGAGCCTGCATTAAGCATGGAGCCTGCATTAAGCATGGAGCCTGCATTAAGCATGGGGAGCCTGCATTAAGCATGGGGAGCCTGCATTAAGCATGGGGAGCCCGCATTAAGCATGGGGAGCCTGCATTAAGCATGGGGAGCCTGCATTAAGCATGGGGAGCCTGCATTAAGCATGGAGCCTGCATTAAGCATGGAGCCTGCATTAAGCATGGGGAGCCTGCATTAAGCATGGAGCCTGCATTAAGCATGGAGAGCCTGCATTAAGCATGGAGCCTGCATTAAGCATGGAGCCTGCATTAAGCACGGGGAGCCTGCATTAAGTATGGAGCCTGCATTAAGCATGGAGCCTGCATTAAGCATGGAGCCTGCATTAAGCATGGAGCCTGCATTAAGTATGGAGCCTGCATTAAGCATGGGGAGCCTGCATTAAGCATGGAGCCTGCATTAAGCATGGAGAGCCTGCATTAAGCATGGGGAGCCTGCATTAAGCATGGAGCCTGCATTAAGCATGGGGAGCCTGCATTAAGCATGGGGCCTGCATTAAGCATGGAGCCTGCATTAAGTATGGAGCCTGCATTAAGCATGGGGAGCCTGCATTAAGCATGGGGAGCCTGCATTAAGCATGGAGCCTGCATTAAGCATGGGGAGCCTGCATTAAGCATGGGGAGCCTGCATTAAGCATGGGGAGCCCGCATTAAGCACGGGGAGCCTGCATTAAGCATGGAGCCTGCATTAAGTATGGAGCCTGCATTAAGCATGGAGCCTGCATTAAGCACGGGGAGCCTGCATTAAGCATGGAGCCTGCATTAAGCATGGAGCCTGCATTAAGCACGGGGAGCCTGCATTAAGTATGGAGCCTGCATTAAGCATGGGGAGCCGGCATTAAGCATGGGGAGCCGGCATTAAGCATGGGGAGCCTGCATTAAGCATGGGGCCTGCATTAAGCACGGGGAGCCTGCATTAAGCATGGAGCCTGCATTAAGCATGGAGCCTGCATTAAGCATGGAGCCTGCATTAAGCATGGGGAGCCTGCATTAAGCATGGAGCCTGCACTAAGCACGGGGAGCCTGCATTAAGCACGGGGAGCCGAGCAGCACCTTCTCTTGCTGCCCTGGGCTCCCAGTGAAACAGACGCTGCTCTGCTTCACAGGGTGGGGGCGGAGCTACACCGCTCAGCCGGTTAGCTCTGCCCCCCTCCCTGGATCAACCTTTGAAGGCAAAGTAAGGGGGGGGGGGAGAGAGACAGAACAGCTGGAAGGGGGAGAGACAGAACAGCTGGAAGGGGGAGAGACAGAACAGCTGGAAGGGGGAGAGACAGAACAGCTGGAAGGGGGAGAGACAGAACAGCTGGAAGGGGGAGAGACAGAACAGCTGGAAGGGGGAGAGACAGAACAGCTGGAAGGGGGAGAGACAGAACAGCTGGAAGGGGGAGAGACAGAACAGCTGGAAGGGGGAGAGACAGAACAGCTGGAAGGGGGAGAGACAGAACAGCGGGAAGGGGGAGAGACAGAACAGGGGGAGGGGGGAGAGACAGAACAGGGGGAGAGACAGAACAGGGGGAGGGGGGAGAGACAGAACAGGGGGAGGGGGAGAGACAGAACAGGGGGAGGGGGGAGAGACAGAACAGGGGGAGGGGGGAGAGACAGGGGAGGGGGAGAGGCAGAACAGCGGGAAGGGGGAGAGACAGAACAGGGGGAGGGGAGAGAGAGACAGAACAGGGGAAGGGGAGAGAGAGACAGAACAGGGGAAGGGGAGAGAGAGACAGAACAGGGGAAGGGGAGAGAGAGACAGAACAGGGGAAGGGGAGAGAGACAGAACAGGGGAAGGGGAGAGAGAGAGAACAGAGGGAGAGGAGAGAGAGACAGATCAGGGGGAGGGGAGAGAGAGACAGATCAGGGGGAGGGGAGAGAGAGACAGAACAGGGGAAGGGGAGAGAGACAGAACAGGGGTGATTGGGCATGTCCTTGGTGTGCAACGTGGGTTATGGGTCATGTCTTGGGTGTGCATCGTGGGTAGGGGTGGTGCCCAAAATTTGTCTGCCTAGGGCACAAAACCAATATACACCACTGGTTAGGACCCACCAATATTGGAGTACTTTGACGTAGTGGTGGCCTTAGCATAATATGGCCATATATGTGACTAAATATCCAATTGTGTTATCTTAAAAACACCTTACAGAAAAACACCTGTCTTACTAAGTAGCTTTATTGAAACCTATAGCTTTAAGAGTTTTTCTCCTACCTGCTTTGAGGGGAGTGCGCTTATCTTTGGATTTTGTTTAAATATTTGGTCTCAGCAGCACCCCTTATAATATATGCTAGTTTAGGTGAGTGCATTCCTTTTGGATTTGTTTGTATATATATATATACACTGATCAGCCATGACATTATATATATATATATATATATATATATATATATATATATATATATATATATATATATACACACACTGATCAGCCATAACATTATATATATATATATATACACTGATCAGCCATAACATTATATATATATATATATATATATATATATATATATATATATATATATATATATATATATATATATATATACTGATGAGCCATGACATTATATATATATATACACTGATCAGCCATGACATTATATATATATATATATATAAACACTGATCAGCCATAACATTATATATATATATATATATATATATACACACTGATCAGCCATGACATTATATATATATACACTGATCAGCCATAACATTATATATATATATATACACTGATCAGCCATGACATTATATATATATATATATATACACTGATCAGCCGTGACATTATATATATATATATATACACTGATCAGCCATGACATTATATATATATATATATATATATATATATACACTGATCAGCCATGACATTATATATATATATATATATACACTGATCAGCCATAACATTATATATATATATATATACACTGATCAGCCATAACATTATATATATATACACTGATCAGCCATGACATTATATATATATATATATACACTGATCAGCCGTGACATTATATATATATATATACACTGATCAGCCATAACATTATATATATATATATATATATATATACACTGATCAGCCATGACATTATATATATATATATATACACTGATCAGCCATAACATTATATATATATATATATATATATATATATATACACTGATCAGCCATAACATTATATATATATATATATATATATATATATATATATATATATATATATATATATATATATATATACACTGATCAGCCATGACATTATATATATATATATACACTGATCAGCCGTGACATTATATATATATATATATATACACTGATCAGCCATAACATTATATATATATATATATATATATATATATATATATATATATATATATATACACTGATCAGCCATGACATTATATATATATACACTGATCAGCCGTGACATTATATATATATATATATATATATATATATATATATATATATATATATATATATATATACTGATCAGCCATGACATTATATATATATATATATATATATATATATATATATATACTGATCAGCCATGACATTATATATATATATATATATATATATATATATATATATATATATACTGATCAGCCATGACATTATATATATATATATATATATATATATATATATATATATATATATACACTGATCAGCCATAACATTATATATATATATATATATATATATATATATATATATATATATATATATATATATATATATATACTGATGAGCCATGACATTATATATATATACACTGATCAGCCATGACATTATATATATATATATATATATATATATATATATATATATATATATATATATATATATATATACTGATCAGCCATGACATTATATATATATATATATATATATATATATATATATATACTGATCAGCCATGACATTATATATATATATATACATATATACTGATCAGCCATGACATTATATATATATATATATATATATATATATATATATATATATATATATATACACTGATCAGCCGTGACATTATATATATATACACTGATCAGCCGTGACATTATATATATATATATATATATATACTAATCAGCCATGACATTATATATATATATACACTGATCAGCCGTGACATTATATATATATATACACTGATCAGCCATGACATTATATATATATATATATATACTGATCAGCCATGACATTATATATATATACACTGATCAGCCGTGACATTATATATATATATATATATATATATATATATATATATATATATATATATATATATATATATATATATATATATACACTGATCAGCCATAACATTATATATATATATATATACACACTGATCAGCCATGACATTATATATATATATATATACACTGATCAGCCATAACATTATATATATATATATATATACACTGATCAGCCATGACATTATATATATATATATATATATACACTGATCAGCCGTGACATTATATATATATATATATATATATATATATATATATATATATATACACACTGATCAGCCATGACATTATATATATATATATATATATATATATATATATATATATATATATATATATATATACACTGATCAGCCGTGACATTATATATATATATACACTGATCAGCCGTTACATTATATATATATATATATATATACACTGATCAGCCATGACATTATATATATATACACTGATCAGCCATGACATTATATATATATATATATATATATATATATATACACTGATCAGCCATAACATTATATATATATATATACACACTGATCAGCCATGACATTATATATATATATACACTGATCAGCCGTGACATTATATATATATATACACTGATCAGCCATGACATTATATATATATACACTGATCAGCCATAACATTATATATATATATATATATATATATATATATATATATATATATATATATATATACTGATCAGCCATGACATTATATATATATATATATATATATAAATATATATATATATACTGATCAGCCATGACATTATATATATATATATACATATATACTGATCAGCCATGACATTATATATATATATATATATATATATATATATATATACACTGATCAGCCGTGACATTATATATATATACACTGATCAGCCGTGACATTATATATATATACTAATCAGCCATGACATTATATATATATATACACTGATCAGCCGTGACATTATATATATATATACACTGATCAGCCATGACATTATATATATAT
>JAYKOZ010000047.1:5000-22500 GCA_036172795.1 Pelodytes ibericus | reverse complement strand
CATAGTGACACCGGGAGGTAGTGCAAAGGCATGACTATGTGTCTGGGAGGCATACTGTTAAGCCAAGTGCACTAGCTGAGCACCCGGTCAGTGACTGGGGATTCACTGCACCGGAGCTGTGTCTAGATCCAGACACAGCTGTACCTACCGTGTCAGAGACTAGAAGGGGTTGGCTAATGTGCGCGATTCCCCCAATGGGAGAGACTAATACAAAGCAGACTTGGAAGGCTGTTGATAAAATACTTACTATCTCTAATTGGGATGTAGTGGGCATGTTGAAACTACATAACCGGGTACCCTGTAACATGTTAGCATATATAAGTGGTAACATAATATAAAGAAAAAAAGAAAAAAAGAGAAAGAGAGTGATAATATCCAATAGTGTGTAAACTGTGGGAGAATAGAGAAAAGAGCAATGCACGTTCAAAGAAAAAAGAAGGAAAAACGAAAAAGGGAGAAAAAAACAAAAGAAACCTTAAAAAGAACGAAAAACAGAATGAACCAAACAAGGTGAAATATAGATATGTAGATCAAATATACATGATAGCGAAAAACAGAGACAACAACCTAAATAAAAAAATAAAATAATAGCAGAAATAAGCAAAAATAAGCAAAAAGTCCAGAACATTGATTATGAGAGCAATCTGATGATGAGAGAAATCCCAAACCAAGGGACCAAAAAATGAAAAAAATTGAAAACGGGTGAAAACACCTTTTTAAAGTCCAACAGTGTGTCCAGGGGCCACTGGGTGTGGAGCATCTGGGGTGCATCCCCACCATAGTTGTTTGTGACGACTCTCAAAGGATAGTCCAGTTCGCATCTACTAAGCTCTTGACGGGAGGAATGGGTGGAAAAGTAGTTGTTCATTTAAGCCTCTTGGGGCTACTGTGTCCAGTGTGAAAATCCATTTACACTCACGTTGGAGAAGAAGTTTTGCTCTATCACCTCCCCTCGGGAGTGGAGGTATATGATCGATGACAATGAATCGGAGTTGTGATAAAGAGTGTCGTTTTTCAAAAAAATGTTTGGCCACTGGCTTGTCTGTCACCTTGTCTCGATAGGCTGTTCGTATTGATGAACGATGGCCTCTGATCCGATCCCTGACAGTCATAATTGTTTTGCCAACGTATGATAGACCACATGGGCACGTTATCAGGTATATTACGAATTCAGTTGTACAGGTAATACGATGGTTGATTTTATATTGGTGTCCTGTGTGAGGATGTGAGAAATGTGTACCGGATACCATATGGGAACAAGTCACACATCCAAGGCAGCGGTAACAGCCTGTACGTTGGTATTGAGTATTAAGTGAATAGCAATGTGTTGGATCTGACTTGACTAATCTATCTCGTAGATTCGTCCCACGTTTGTAACAAAGCATCGGTGGTGTATCCACTATTCTGGGCAGCGTATTGTCGCCCGTTAAGATATTCCAGTTGTGTGTGATCACTTCTTTTACAGACGGAGAGGAAACATGGAACTTCGTCGGGAAGACTATCCGGGATTGTTTTGCTTCATGTTGATGTATAGGTACATATTTGAGTGCTTTGGCAAGAGCTCGTTGTACGTCAGGACGTGGGTAACCTCTCTCATGAAATCTTTTGGCCATTTGATCCAATTGTGTTCTCATATTCATGGGATCCGAGTTGTTCCTGATTACTCGTAGGAATTGTGAGTAAGGTAATGATTTTTTTAACGGCGGAGGATGAAAGCTATTAAAGTGTAGTAAGGTATTCCGATCGGTAGCCTTCCTATACAAGGTATAGCCCAATCTGTCTTGATTTGTATAGATCAGTACATCCAAGAACTGTATTCGTTCAGTTGAAAAATCCATAGTGAATCTTATAGGTGACGATATCTGGTTCAGAGTCGTCAGCATCGACTGTAAGTGTTCTGCTGTTGATGTCCATACCAAAAATATGTCATCTACAAACCGATTGTACATTAAAATATGTGTTGCATACTTAGAGATGATATGTTGCATTTCATATACATACATAAACATGTTTGCATACGTGGGTGCCATCGCTGCTCCCATGGATGTACCAGATGTCTGTATATAGTATTTGTGTTCAAATTTGAAAAAATTATTCGATAAACAGAAGAAGAGCATCTGACACAAAAATTCAACGGGAGGTCCCGTGTAAGTAGTCGACTGAGAAAGGAGTGTCCTCACTGCCTCCACTCCTTGATCATGGGGTATCACTGTGTACAGACTCGAGACATCCATTGTGACTAGCAGGATTTCAGATGTAGGTAGTTTAATGTCCCTTAACTTCTGCAGAAAGTCAGGAGTATCTTTCAAGCATGTAGTCAACTGGAGAGCCGTCTCCTTAAGGTGAAAATCGATCCATTGAGTGATCGGCTCCAATAGGCTGCCTTTCGCCGATACAATTGGTCTTCCTGGGGGTTTCCTTGGGTTTTTGTGGATTTTAGGTAGAGTGTAGATAACCGGGCAGATCGGAAATTTCTGATGTAAGAATTGGTGCGTATGGTCATCAATGTATAGGTGTTGTTGAGCATCAGACAGCAGATTAGTTATTGCCTGTTGGACATTCGGAGTGGGGTCTCGAGATGTACTGCGGTAGGTGTCTCTATCTTGTAATTGTCGAAGGATCTCTCCCCGGTAGTCTGCATAGTTTTGTATGACAATAGCACCGCCTTTATCGGCTGGGCGGATAATTATCTGTGGGTCTTTTGCCAAACACTGAAGTGCATATGTTTCATCTTTTGTTAAATTGTATTCTGTTCCAACGGGGCTGGTACATATTTCACGGATTTGTCTCTCTGTGATATTGGAATATGTTTTCAGCGCAATGTTTTTGGTGTATGGATCGAATTGGCTCTTCAATTTGAATGGTGCTACAGCCTTCCAAGTCTGCTTTGTATTAGTCTCTCCCATTGGGGGAATCGCGCACATTAGCCAACCCCTTCTAGTCTCTGACACGGTAGGTACAGCTGTGTCTGGATCTAGACACAGCTCCGGTGCAGTGAATCCCCAGTCACTGACCGGGTGCTCAGCTAGTGCACTTGGCTTAACAGTATGCCTCCCAGACACATAGTCATGCCTTTGCACTACCTCCCGGTGTCACTATGTGGCTTTAGCCTCTGTCCATATACACGCTCACGCGCTCGATTACTAGACGCCTTCACAGCGTCGCTTAGCAACGGGTAGGCATAAGTGACACGCAAGATGGAACGCAAACTTACTTACCACACCCTGCTAATTGATTGACACATCGTGGTGTGGGAAGGGTGTTTCTCCAGCTGCTGCTGGTAAGTGTTTGATTAGATGTGCATATATGTTTGTTTGTTTGTTCTCATTTGGAGTGCTTGACAAAAGGCTTAACAGCCTGAAACGTCGCTGAAAAAACTATGCTGACGATCATCCTGCATTAAAACCTGAATGACTGTCTTTAGAAGCCCTGTGAGTGCATTCTTTTTCTGTTTTGGATTTTGTAGATTGATGTGGATTGCACCCAGGCAAGTTTTGGCATTTTTTATGACTTAAATTGGGCAGAGTGCTGGTACTTTGGATCGATATATATATATATATATATATATACACTGATCAGCCATAACATTATATATATATATATATATATATATATACACTGATCAGCCGTGACATTATATATATATATACACTGATCAGCCATAACATTATATATATATATATATATATATATATATATATATATATATACACTGATCAGCCATAACATTATATATATATACACTGATCAGCCGTGACATTATATATATATACACTGATCAGCCGTGACATTATATATATATATATATATACACTGATCAGCCATAACATTATATATATATATATATATATATATATATATATATATATATATATATATATATATATATATATACACTGATCAGCCATAACATTATATATATATATATATACACTGATCAGCTATAACATTATATATATATATATAAACTGATCAGCCATAACATTATATATATATATATATATATATATATATATATATATATATACACTGATCAGCCATAACATTATATATAATTGAAAATTGTTTCATACTTACCGTAATTTTCTTTTCCTGGATATTATCCATGGCAGCAGTTACGTATGGGTTAGCTCCACCCTCAAGGTAGGTAGGACAGAAACAAACTTATAAGAGAGCCCCCACCCCCTGTCTCCTCAGTCTAGTAACCAGCTCCTCAAAACCAAGAAACAACAAGGGAGGGAACTGACTGCTGCCATGGATAATATCCAGGAAAAGAAAATTACGGTAAGTATGAAACAATTTTCAATTTTCCTGGCTAACCATGGCAGCAGTTACGTATGGGACATACCCAAGCCAAAAACAGATAGGGATGGGAGAACACACAACCAAAAAACACAGACACAGAAGAAAATGCTGCAAAAATGAAAAAGGTTTAATTAGAGGAGACAGAGGCCAAGACAGCGTGAGAGAAGGAGGATTCATCAGCCCGGCGGACATCCAGACGGTAATGTCGGAAAAAGGTGGAACCGGATGACCAGTTCCCAGCTCCGCAAACAGTAGCCATTGAAGAACCAGCCTCAGCCGCCCATGAAGAGGAAACAGCCCTAGTGGAGTGAGCCTTGAGACCTGGGGGAATTGGAACACCACTGGAGCTGTAGCACTTGGATATAGCAGCCACAATCCAACGGCGTAGGGTGGAGACAGAGGCCGCCTCACCACGTCGAGAGCCCAGAGGAAGGATGAAGAGCCTGGAAGACTTCCTCAGGGAAGAAGAGGCGGTAATATAGAGGTGCAGGCAGCGCACCACATCCAAGGTATGCCAGCGGGATTCCTCAGGTGACGAGGGGTTCGGAAAAAACACTGGAAGAACAGTCTCTTGATTAAGGTGGAAGGCTGAAACCACCTTAGGTAGGAATTCCGGGACAGGTCGAAGGAGGGCATGATCCGGAGAGAAGACCGTGTACGGAGGGTCAACGGAAAAAGCCTGAAGTTCGGAACAGCGTTTAGCCGAAGTCACTGCCAGCAGTAAAAGGGTCTTCAGGGTCACCAACCACAGGGAGGCATCCTGCATGGGTTCAAAAGGAGGTCCAGACAAGGCACGAAGCACCAGAGGAAGGCTCCAAGGGGTCGTGAAGGAACGGGCCGGGGGACGGAGTTTGAGAACCGCCTTGAAGAAACGAATCACCAAAGGATCCAACGCCCAACGAACTGATGTGAGTGCAGACAGGGCAGAGACATGAACCCGGAGGGAGTTCAGACCCAAACCCCGATCCAGGCCAGCTTGGAGAAAAGCCAGAACATCAGGCAGGGAAGGTGACAGTGGATATAAATCTCTACCCTCAGACCAAACCAGGAAGGCAGACCAAATACGATGGTATGTGGACGAGGTGTTAGGCTTCCGAGCCTTCAGTAGGGTAGAGACGACACCTTCCGACAGACCATGGGACCGCAGTGACTGCCGCTCAATCGCCAGGCCGCTAGTTGAAGAGAGCGGGGGCAAGGATGTAACACCGGGCCTTGAGACAGGAGGTCCAGGCGAGGTGGGAGAAGCCAAGGGTCCTGGACGGACAGCCTGTTCGCCAGCGGAAACCAAGGCCTCCTGGGCCACCAAGGAAGTATGGCCATCACTTCTGCTTTCTCCAAACGTAATTTCCCCAGGAGTCTCGGAATGAGAGGGAGAGGAGGAAAGACATATAGGAACTCCTTGGGCCATAGGAGAGAGAGAGCGTCCACGCCCTCCGACATGGGGTGAGGAGCCCTGGAAAAAAAGCGAGGAAGCTGAGTGTTCGTGGGAGAGGCCATCAGGTCCAAGGCCGGACGACCCCACAGTAGACATAGATGATCGAACACCTGGGATGAAAGTCTCCAGTCCGTTGTATTGAGAGTGGTGCGGCTCAGGAAGTCTGCCATCGTGTTTTCTGGACCCGGAAGGTAAACTGCTGACAGGTGTTCGATTGATTCCTGAGCCCAGACAGCAATCGGCTCGAACTCTCGGCTGAGAGAAAGGCTCCTGGTACCTCCTTGATGGTTCATGTAGGCAACCGCACACTTGTTGTCTGTCTGGATCCTCACCCAATGATCCCGAATGGTTCGATGAAAAGTCATCTCCGGTAAATACAATTTTTCGTCCAAGAAGGACCTGGGAACTGGGAGATGGGGTAGCAGTAGGGACTGAAGAAACCGGGTGTGCCATTGAGCCCAACGAACTAGGCCGATAGTGGAGACCAGGATCCCTAGAAGGGACATAAGCTTTCTGATGGGGAGCCAACCGGGAAGGACGACATTCTGGATAGTACCCAAAAGAGAAACATATTAAAAGTAAGGAAAAACAACTCACAGAATACAAAGGAAATACCTGAGGCTGGAGTAAGGCAGGCACAGGGAACAAAGGTCCTGGGAAAATGTTCTGAGTGAACCCAGAAAGGATAGGGCTGAAGCAGAAGCCCTTAAATAGTACAAAAAACTCCCTAAATTAAGAGGTGGAACGCATATGCGTTCCACCTATCTAGAAAGGGAAAGAAAACATGATTAGGAATGCATATGCCGAAAAAACGGCACTGAAAACGAGGCGTGGAACGCATATGCGTTCCAAACGCCGAAAAACGGCACTGAAAACGAGGCGTGGAACGCATATGCGTTCCAAACGCCGAAAAACGGCACTGAAAACGAGGCCTGGAACGCAAATGCGTTCCAGTGCCCGAAAACAGAAGAAAAAAGGCACAAAAAAGGTAGGGCTGGAACGCAGAAGCGCCCCAGAGTACAACAGAGAGGCACAGGGGGGAAAAACAGCCATGCCCAAGTGTAAAAAATGTAAAGGAAGGGAGAAAAATCTCCCATACATACCATATGAAGAACAGCAGGAATGGAGACCTCTGCTAATATCCCATACATCTCCAGTACCACTTGCAGTAAGCTTACGGAGGAACAGGGTCCAAACTTCAAATCCAAATCATCTCCAGTACCATTCAGATGTAAGGGTGCGGAGGAATAAATATCCCAGGGAACCTTGAAATGACAGGAACCGGGCTTCGGAAAGAAAGAGGCTGAACTTCCCGGAAGGTGAGTAAAAAAGTGTAAAATAGAAAAAAATAATAAAAATCTCAGGCCCAAAGGGCCCCGTCCTAATACCAATGAGGACAGAAAAAAGACTGAGGAGACAGGGGGCGGGGGCTCTCTTATAAGTTTGTTTCTGTCCTACCTACCTTGAGGGTGGAGCTAACCCATACGTAACTGCTGCCATGGTTAGCCAGGAAATATATATATACACTGATCAGCCATAACATTATATATATATATATATATATACACTAATCAGCCATAACATTATATATATATATATACACTGATCAGCCATAACATTATATATATATATATATATATACACTGATCAGCCATAACATTATATATATATATATATATACACTGATCAGCCATAACATTATATATATATATATATATACACTGATCAGCCATAACATTATATATATATATATATATACACTGATCAGCCATAACATTATATATATATATATATATATATATATATATATATATATATATATATATATATATATATATATATATATATATATATATATATATATATATACACTGATCAGCCATAACATTATATATATATATATATATATATATATATATATACACTGATCAGCCATAACATTATATATATATATATATATATATATATATATACACTGATCAGCCATAACATTATATATATATATATACACTGATCAGCCATAACATTATATATATATATATATATACACTGATCAGCCATAACATTATATATATATATATATATACACTGATCAGCCATAACATTATATATATATACACTGATCAGCCATAACATTATATATATATACACTGATCAGCCATGACATTATATATATATATATATACACACTGATCAGCCATAACATTATATATATATATATATACACTGATCAGCCATAACATTATATATATATATACACTGATCAGCCATAACATTATATATATATACACTGATCAGCCATGACATTATATATATATACACACTGATCAGCCATAACATTATATATATATATATACACTGATCAGCCATAACGTTATATATATATATACACACTGATCAGCCATAACATTATATATATATATATACACTGATCAGCCATAACATTATATATATATATATACACACTGATCAGCCATAACATTATATATATATTTACACTGATCAGCCATAACATTATATATATATATATACACTGATCAGCCATAACATTATATATATATACACTGATCAGCCATAACATTATATATATATATACACACTGATCAGCCATAACATTATATATATATATATATATATATATATATACACTGATCAGCCATAACATTATATATATATATATATATATATATATACACTGATCAGCCATAACATTATATATATATACACTGATCAGCCATGACATTATATATATATATATACACTGATCAGCCATAACATTATATATATATTTGTGGTAAGGGCTCATGATAGTACAGAAGAAAACAAACACTGATGAGTGTAGGATGGTATTAAAAGCGCAAGTCGGTTGTGGTGTGCCGGAACCGACGATGAGCTAGGCCTGTAAATAAAGAGGGCAAAAATAGAAAATCAAATTTATTACATACCAGACATGTTTTGAAAAGCATTTCTTACTTCTTGTACCGGGTTAGGTATGTATCTAGAGTAAGCTGATGATTTCCAGCGCCCCAGTGACTTTATAACATGAACTGGGATGTTTGCACTGGACGCTGTGGAAGCCGCTCCTATGCGGAAGGAGTGGCCCGAATAGTTAGCTGATTTGAGGCCCAGCTGAGAAAGTAAGGACCTGACGTGTGTCATAAAGGTGGTGGTAGTGAGTACCGAACCTTGTAGACTGAAAAGTGGTTGATATGGTGATGCGTTGTTATGCTGGATATATGAATCCAATAGTTTGACGGGGCACCACCTGTTGTGAGTAGGATAGTACTTAACCTCTACTGGAGGTGCATGTTGACTGGTTTTGGAATGAGGCAGAGTCAAGATATAAGAGTCCATGTGTTTTGGTAAGTGTGAATGAAGTAGGATGTGAGTGGTCTGTGTTGTGCTGATGGCGGTAAATTCTCTTGGTCTCAAGAAACCATAAAAAGATACGTATATGGCGGTTTTAATGACAAGATTCGTGTTGTTGGCAAAAGGTTTTAAATCTAGTAAGTTGTATAAGTCTTTAAAAATATGGAAATCTATAGGTAGTCTCTGGGTCGTACGTGGCGGTTTGGATTTCTGAATACCCCTAAGGATGTTCTTAATTTGGTAGGTGGACATGAAACTCGAATTGTTGGGTTGTAAAGTTAGCATGTGATGTTGGATGCCTGTCAGATATAGTTTGATTGTGTTGTATGATAATTTGAGTTTGAGGTGGCAAAAAGAAGCAAAGCCCAACAAGGATGTCATGATGAAAGGTTGTAAGATGTTGTGTTCCGAAAGGAATCTTTTAAATAAAATGAAAGCTCTGTTGTAAGTTTTCCGGGTATTGGTAGACAGTGCTAATTGGGCCAATGTTCTGCTATGTTGCATGATAGCATCTAGTCCATTACCAGATGGTGGAATAGTGGAGTGGTCGTGGCTGTGAGTGCGGCTGACGGGAGTATTTGACGAAAAGCCTGGAAATTAAAGCGAGACAAATTGTCAGCAGCCGAGTTACATACACCTGGAACATGAACACAAAATAAGAAGAAATTTTGACATGCAGCCAACCAAGTGAGTTTCCTCAGGAACCTCATAATGATTAGTGACTTGGATCGGCCTTTGTTAATAATGTGGCAAGTTGCTTGGTTGTCTGAGTAGCAACGTACTGGCGAACCTGCCCATAAATGCCCCCAAGCCACGGCAGCCGCCACTATGGGATATATCTCAAACAGAGCTGAGGTAGTGGAAAAACCCTCCAGGTCCTTAACCTCTGAAGGCCAGCTACCCCAAAGCCATTCGTTCCCATAAATTGCTGCAAAACCTGTGGTAGACGCCGCGTCTGACCAGATGGTAGGTGAGGAGTCAGATAATGTAGGGAGGAACATGCTTTTCCCATTCCAGGTGGTTAAAAAGTTTCTCCACATGAGTAGGTCTGCTGTGGCTGCGGTATCCAGGGATAACCTGTGTGCATCATGTCTAAAAAGTGGGAACATGTAAAGGAGACGTGAGATGAAAGCACGGCCTTGAGGTATGATGCAAATAGCAAAATTTAGTGACCCCAGCAGAGACTGTAGTTCCTTGCGGTTGCAAGTACCGAGTTGTATGTAGAGATTTATGTTTGTAAGAATGTTTTCTACCTTGGTGCGTGGCAAGCTAGCTTGCATGGTGGCTGAGTCTAGTATGATACCCAGGAATGTGATGAAGGTATCTGGTCCTTCAGTCTTGGTGGGAGAGACTGGGACACCCAACTGATTAAATAGATTGATGGTCTTTTTGAGGCTACTGGGAGGGGAAATATTCTCCTCGACCAGTAAGAAATCATCCAGATAATGTATGACTGTAGAGCAACTGGCTTTATTTAATAATAGCCAGCATAGGGATTCGGCGAATACGTCGAAGATGGCTGGACTACTTTTGGAACCAAAAGTTAATCGTGAGAAAAAGTAGTAGTTCCCGGCCCACTTGATGCCATGTAGGTGCCACAGTGTAGGGTGGATAGGCAGTAACTTGAAAGCATTTGTGATATCGGTCTTACTGAGCCATGCTCCGACCCCTGCCTGCATGATAGCCGTAATGGCGTGATCTATGGTGGAATATTGCAGTGAAAATTCCTCAGAGGGTATGAGGGAGTTCAGACTAGGAGTGGCAGAGGTGTGTGGTGCCGATAGATCGATGATAAGTCTCTGTTTATTGGAAGATTTCCCCTTGACAATACCGATGGGGTTTGTCCGCCATGTGGTGAAGGGAGGGGACTGGAAGGGCCCCAATAGGAAGCCCTCTGCCACTTCCTTGGCTATGAGTGTGTCAATCGCTGTAGGATTTTGCTGTGCGGATTGTAAATTAGGACATTCCAGGATTCCGGAAGGCATGTGTATGAGACCTGTGTGGAATCCTTCTGATAGACCCGAGATAATGAAATCTACCAAATGTCTAGATGGATGAAGTGACAGTAATGTCGTAAGTACAGAAATGTTTATCGACGTTAAGTACTGTTTAGGATACATTTTATTAGGAAACATGGTTTGTGCATGTGCCCTGAAACATTTTAAACATATATGCAATAGCCGACATCCACTGTAATTACATGATCCGACATTAAAATTATTACATATCTGGGACTTGCCCAGAAACTTGATAGGCCGTCCCAGTTTGTCTTTGGGTGTTCTTTCTGCAGAACCAGCGGAACTAGTGCCCTGCGAAGGGGTAGGTTCGTTCTAGTGGTTGGACAGAAATTTGCCGGATGAGCCATGGAGGAGCAATATACACAAGCCGGTGTTCTTAGACCTGCAAAGTGTCTGCAAAAAATGACCGTATCAATCTTGCTCCAGTTGGACCTTTTCCGTACTGGGAGAAAGCGCCAGACACCTTGGCAGAAAAGGATCTATGGTAATCATAGAAAGCTGACCCACCATATTTGTTGCCCAGGTCCACCAGCTTGTGCATATACAAATCAAACTCCTCACGTCTGTGGGGATATACTGCACAGATAACATCACGATAAATGCCAAATGCCAACACAAATTCAGGAATAGTCAGTTTCCTGTTTAATCGGGCATCCCTAGATTTGACAACCACAGAAATATCATCATAAGCGTAAGTCTTATGTTCAACCACATCCTGGGAGGCAATCAGCAATGAAGCCAAATTGATATCTTTACCTTTCAGGATATCTCTTTTGAGGTGCTCAGGTGTCATGTGGGCAGGGTTAACCTCTTGGTCATCAGAGGTGGTGGTTGGAGAAACTGATTGCAACTCGACCAGTGCTGGAGGGGTCGCGGCGGTCGGTCTGGCCATGGTAAGGGCTTTGGTGACCGATTCGAGTTTCTCCAGCCTGGAATTGACCTTGCTCATGGATGCCATGAGGGATGAGAGCATGCCGTGTATATCTCACGGGTTAGACTGGCTAGTCCCTTCCCCGGCATTGATGTTATCAGTAGAGGTGTGTAGTAACTTGTAAAGTTCCGCTTTCCTTGCTGTTGCAGGGAATGGGATTTGGCGTCTCCTGAGTTTGTTGTTTATGCGAGGGATTGTCCATGACCTGAAAGATGCTGGACTAGCCACCTCTCCTCCCTGTGATGGGGAGTTTGCTCTGGCCGCAGTGCCCGGTAGGGAGAAATCCTCTACCCCTTCTTGAGACATACTAAATGACCAAATATTTGGTTACTGTATGGGACCCAGGGGTGGTACTGGCAGGCTAACTAGGCCGGAAAGGCGAAAAAATTAATCTTGTTTGGTGACAGATGAGGCCCTGCTAGTTGCCAAGTGGCTATGAGAGGCTCTGTCTATGCGTTGGCGCGAGGGGATATTGAGGCCACCCGTCGTAGTGGCAGGAATCGTGGCCTCTCGGTGATAGTAAAAGAAAACAGGGGGAGGGAGTGACAGGTGAGGCCCTCTCTATAATATTGCGAGGCGGCTAACTCACGTGTGGCCCGATGGGTGTTTGCCTCCGAAACGTTGAGGCGGGGTGTTGGCCTCGCGGACCACTAAACGATAGACAGAATGCCAAGAAGGGAGATACCTATTTGGGCCTATACCCCTAACTTGCCAGTACCCTATGGCTTAGGGAAAATGAAACGTATGTGAACCACAACGTGAGCAGGCTTACCGACCTGGTAGTATGTATAAAGTTTTGAGATTTCGACAGGTATAACAAAACCTGGATAAACCTAAATGGGTAGAAACAAAAATGTGATATATTGAGAATGGATCCTGTGCGACCTTTGTAGTATGTAAAGGTTGGGGTTTGGGCTCCTACCAGTATGTGCGGGAGGCAAAAAGACTATGAGTATGATAGTGACATGATTGGCCTATGCTAGGCGTAAAGCTGAGTCTGAATCAGGTAGCAGGGGCTTGGCCGTGTATTTGGAGGGGTGGAATGATCATGTATAGAATATATATACGTGCACGTGGCATAAAATTGGAATGATGTGGATGAGGTTGAAAAAATTTGTGAAGTGACAATATGCAGAAACATATAAAGCTGTAATAACGTGACGTATGAATGGTTGAACCCAAAGCGTGTGATTCAACCCGAAAGTCTTGTGTAAGATAGGACCGTGTTCTTGTATACTCGTGGTATGTCGTCTGAGTATGTCAAGAAATGGTCTGAAAAATGTAAGTGCCATGTGATCATGATGTACATGGATTGAAATAAAAGCATGATCTCCATAAAACTTTAGAAATAAGCCATAAGCGCAGGCTAAACCACAACTGTAATATACCTGAAATATATATAATTAAGTAACTTAAAGTAACTATAAACTAAACCAATATACATGAGAAACCTCCGTATGCAAGATGTGAAAACGAATGCGTGCATAACTGAGCAAAACTGACGAAAGCTTAATTCGAATGAAAAAGAAAGAACAGTGTCATTTGTCAAAAGTTTGAGCGACCTAGATGAAATTGAATTTAAACCGAATGGAAGGCAGCATGAATGAGTGCTTACGGTAAAATGAAACGAAATGACACAAAATGGTGTTTAGGAAAACATGAGAACCATACGGAATACATTAGAAACATACCGAAAGGATTATGGCACAAATTAATAACCGAAATGGGAAAAACCCCGTTGATTTGCGACCTTGCCGTGAAGCCGGAGAGCCGTAAAGTGAGGACCCGTTTGAAAACGGAACGCCGTGGGAATAATCCAGGCGTCGGACTTACGATTTTGAAGTCCCTGGGACGTTATCTTCAACGAAGACAGGAGTACATGAGGAGCTGGACGGGCGGAAAAGACCTTCAATAGGATTCCAGGACACAGCTACTCTTGAAGAAAAAACGTGGGTTTACTGAAAACCAAGATGGCGCCGTACAAGAACCGGAAGTGGATCCTCATGCAGTGCTGACCTCGAATGGTATGGAGCCAGGTAAGGGGTGTCCCTTACCACATACGCCCCTCCCACAATTACAGGCCAAAAGGCCTTAATATATATATATATATATATATATATACACACACTGATCAGCCATAACATTATATATATATATATATACACTGATCAGCCATAACATTATATATATATATATATATATATATATATATACACTGATCAGCCATAGCATTATATATATATATATATATATATATATATATATATATATATATATACACTGATCAGCCATAACATTATATATATATATATATATATACACTGATCAGCCATAACATTATATATATATATATATATATATATATATATATATATATATATATATACACTGATCAGCCATAACATTATATATATATATATATATATATATATATATATATATATACACTGATCAGCCATGACTATATATATATATATATATATATATATATATATATATATATATATATATATATATATACTGATCAGCCATGACATTATATATATATATATATACACTGATCAGCCATATCATTATATATATATATATATACACTGATCAGCCATAACATTATATATATATATATATATATATACACTGATCAGCCATAACATTATATATATATATATATACACTGATCAGCCATAACATTATATATATATACACTGATCAGCCATAACATTATATATATATATATATATATATATATATATATATATACACTGATCAGCCATAACATTATATATATATATATATATATATATATATATATATATATATATATATATATACACTGATCAGCCATAACATTATATATATATATATATATATATATATATATATATATATATATATATATATATACACTGATCAGCCATGACATTATATATATATATATTTGTGGTCGGTAAATAAGTACTGTAAAAATACCACTAGATAGGACAAGTCGGTGAGGTGTGCTGGAACCGACGTAGGGGGTAGGCCTGTAAATAAAGAGGGCCTCCCAAAGGTATTGTGTAATTATAAGAGGGTGTGGTGGGTGGGGTGAACAGCGTAGTTGACGGCAGAGGTAAGGAGGGGGGAGTAGTGTTAAATAGGTAACGCTAACTCCTCCCACAAATACAGGCCTATGGCCTTACACTTGTGGTCGGTAAATAAGTACTGTAAAAATACCACTAGATAGGACAAGTCTGTGAGGTGTGCTGGAACCGACGTAGGGGGTAGGCCTGTAAATAAAGAGGGCAAAAAGTTGCAAAGAAAAATCACACTTATTCTTAACAGATCATGACACAAGATTCTTGAATGCTTGTCTTAGTTTTTTCTCTGGCTGTGGTAAGTACCTGTGGTATACCGCAGACTCCCAACGGCCTAACTTCTTAATGATGTGTACTGGCGTGTTAGTACTGGATGCGGCAGATGCGGCCCCTTTCCTGAACGAATGTCCTGTATAGGAAGTGGGGTCCCAACCTAACTTGACACACAGTGTACGGATGTAGAAAACGAACTTGGTAGTGGTTAAGGGACTATCTAGTAGTACAAAAAGTGGAGAGCGGCTGGGATAATCTATGATATGTGTTAAGTAACTGTCCAGGACTTTGACTGGGCACCAGTAATTCCCGGTAGGGTAAAAGGGGACCTCCACCGGATGGCCTATTTGACTGGTTTTAGTATGTCTGAGTGACAGGAGGTAATGGTCATTTACCTTCCTTAAATCCTCTTTGGCGAGACATGACCGTATGTCTATTTGAGCTGAAACTGTGAATTCCCCGGGCCTAAGGAATCCATAAAACGCCAAATACATGGAGGATTTAATGACTAGGTTAGTGTGGGGTTCGAATGGTAGTGTGTCTAGTATGTCTGATAATGCCCAGAACCTGCTTCCGTCTATGGGTAGACGTTTGTTAGTTGTGTGAAAACTAAGTTTGCTTATGCCTTTTAGTATATTCTTTACCGGGTAAGTATTGAGGAAAGGAGAATGGTTTGGAAAAGTGGTCAAGACGTGGTGTTGTACGCCGGATAGGTAGAGTTTTATTGTATTGTGTGAAAGTCTGAGTTGGAGGTGGCAAAAGGAAGCAAATGCGACCATGGTCTGAACTGAATAGTCGTGTAGAGCGAATTCTACTGTGAACCTTTGGAAGATGGTCATGGCTCTGTCGTACGCCTTCTTGGTATTTGCGGAATAAGGCTACCCGAGCCAGTAAGTGGCTGTGTGCCAAGATACGGTGTAGGGATGATAAGATGGTGTTCAGTGTCTCCTGTATGTCAGAGCTTCTTGAGACATACTGGAGAAATAATTACCAAGAAAAACAAACACAGCCACGACAACCTAGTTAATAAGACACCGTTGAGTATAAATAGCACTGGCTGGCTAACTAGTGCCGAAGCGAAAAAACTCTCTACCCCGTGACAGGTGAGGCCCTACTAGTTGCCAAGCGGCAGGTGAGAGGCTCTACCTATGATGTGGGCGTGGGGCATGGGCCACTAGCGTGGTGGCGGGGTGTTGGCCTCTCAGTGACGGTAAAAGATGCATAAACGTGTGGCCGTGACAGGTGAGGCCCTGACTGAAAACCCTCTAGGCGGGTGAATGTGAGGCTCTAACTATGATTTGGGCCGAGGGGCAAAATCTCCTTGTTGAGATTGGGGAGTTGGCCTCACGGGACCAGCTACTGTTGGACTAAGGCCAGCGCCTAACCCTATACAGCCAGTTTATGACCCTGAACAGGGGTTTCGAGGAATGGGTGCACCACGTATCTAGTGAAACCTAAGCGAGGTTTCAGTGAGGAACTTCTGTGAGAGACCTATGACACGAGAATTAGGGAAAGAACAGGGAGAAGAATGAGAAGGGGTAGTAGAAAAAACAGCCTTGAATAGTGAGAAAGAAAGGAAAGTGGTAAAAGAAAAGGTGACGGAGTATAGCCCGACTATAGTGACATAACGAGTTGATGATAACGGGAAATGCATAATCGAGTGAAACCGTGGCCTGGCCGTGGCAAAGGCAAGGCAAGAATCGAGCCCCCGTCTGTGAGTGGCCCTTGCTGGCGTGCAAAGTATACAAATAATTGACATGACTAAATGTAGAGAAGCACCTGAAAAACGCGAGGAGTAGTGGTGCTACCAAGCGGGTTGTAGCTAAGTATTCTTGTGAAACCTGAAATTGAGGTGGTACATGACAGGAAAAAAGGGGGACATGAGTGATGCTTAGACGTAACGCAATTTATGTCTAACATAATGGCCTAGCGAGTTGTACAACGAAATGGTTTACTGAAACTGCGGTATGTTTGTGAGTTACAACCAGAGTCATAGAGCAACGGCCAATGACACACAAGACAACTATACAACAAACATGTAACTTACGCTTAACTGCCGCTGATATTGACCCGCAACTTGCCACCCACTGTCTGC
>JAYKOZ010000045.1:0-133123 GCA_036172795.1 Pelodytes ibericus | reverse complement strand
CAATGGGGCTGATTCTCCAAGTGGGGAAAGGGGGTGACTGAAAGGGACCTATTAGGTAACCTTTCTCTAGTTCACTTGCCAACAGGATGTCTACAGAATCGGGATCAGTCAATCCGGACCTAAGGTTGGGGCATTCCAGTGTTTGTTGGGGAAGAGCAATAATACCCGTGTTAAAACCTGCTGAAAAACCTGAAATTAAAAACTCCACAAGGTCGGGTGAAGGGTGAAGCTTTAATTTTTCCCTTAGGAAATCTACCTTAACTGGGGATAGTCATGATTTGGAAAAAAGTTTAACTGGACACATTGTTTTCGGGTGGGCCCTATGACAGCCTGTGCAGTTGTGCAGCAGTCTACACAGACTGAAATTGCAACCGGTGGTATTGAAATTGTTGCAGATCTGCGATTTCCCGAGGAAAGAAATAGGTCTCCCTAGTCTATCGTGTGTTTTGGCGGATGAGGGGAGAGGGCCCAAGGTTGGTGGTGCAGACAAGCCTGCCGTACTGGTGGAGGGTTGATTAACTGCTGACGGGCAGAAATTGACTGTATGTGCTGTTGATTGGCACTGACTGCAGGCTGGAGTTTTAAGTCCTGCGAAATGCCTGCAGAACAGCTCAGTATCTATTTGACTCCAGTCCGTGAGATAATTGAACTGAGCCAACGCTGCTGCTGCTTTTGCTGAAAAGGACCTGTGGTAATCATAGAACGCATAACCTCCGTATTTATGCCCTAGTTCCACAACTTTGAACAAGTAATGGTCTAGCTCCTCCCTCCTATTAGGGTGAATTGCACAGATTACGTCCCTATATAGGCTAAAGGCCAAAACGAATTCTGGTATAGAGAGTTTACTCCCAAGCCTCGGGTCTTTGGCTCTTAGAACTACTGACACTTCCCCGCAAGAAAATGCTCTATTGTCTGCCAGATCGTGTGAGCTAAGCAAGAGGGACACTAAGTTGACGTCCTTCCCTTCCAGGATGTCTTTCCGGAGGTTACTTTGAATGAAGTGTGCCGGTGTGATGGAGGGAGATTTGCCCGTGAACCTACCTGCCTCCAATGACTGCGATAAAGGGGTCTGTGAGATGAGTGGAACTTGAGGAGACGGTAGGGAGGATATTTGCATGGTAGGTCTGGCCTCTAAATTATCCAGCCTGTTTTGTATGGAAGCTACTGACGTTACCAAAGTGGTAAGCATGTCTTTTAACTGGCCCAATTCTTCTGAGGCCCTAAGAGGGGGGCTGGGTCTAGCAAGGGGCGTTGAATGTCCCGGAAATAATAATCGAAATAATTCTGCCTTCCTGGCTGTAGCCGGGAAAGGTATCCCTCTTCTTAACAGTTCTGCTGTTAACTTTGGGATGGTCCAGGCTCTAAGAGATGGCGTAACCGTGGCATCTGACCTTGGGACAGGCGAAGGTGGTATAGGGGACTGATCCTCGTGCTCGGAAAACATTGACCTGTCTAAAAACACAGATGAAACCTAATAAATCTATCTGATCAATGGGTTTGATAAGTCTGAGTTCTGCGATAGAACGGTGCTTATGACGTGCTCTGCGATAGAGCGGAAACTAAAAAACGGCTCTGCGTTAGAGCGGGAGTGCAACGTATGGGAGGCCTATCTATCGTGATGAAGAGGCGAAAAACTAAATTCGAGTGACTTGCCCTCCGGCGAGGGTAGGGATAATGCCTCTAAGGGAAGGGGAAAGATGCTGATATGCTATGAAATACAAACCTTCCATAGTATCCTGAATGAGGATTTGGTTGAATCGTACAGGGAACGTATTGCTTGTGACAACACTATTGAAATATTGAGGAAACGAAAATGGAGCGTAAATGACAGATCATGACACTATGATTGTATATATTTTCGTATGATTCTTAACAGTAACCTGTATCGTATTTAAGCTGCCTCAAAATAACTGTAATTTAGACCTTAAACTAACAGACTTAATTATTGTCAATATGCATATCTAACAGAGTTAGTTTGTACAGGATTAAATATATAAGCCTATAAAGAGCTTCCCACCCATAAAAGATTTCCTTATTAATCGAAAGTTCAAATCCTATAACATAAAATAAGCAATACACATTTATTAAAAGTAATTGTAAGCCTTATCATAATTCAACACCAAAAGATAATTATCGAGCAAGCGAGCGTGTGCCGGCTGAGGGGGGGGGCTCTGTTTTGTATTGTTTCTTGTCCTTAGACTTGTGATTCCTGCAATCCGTGGAGTTACAGTATAAGCATATTGATCTGAAGCCCATATTGCATGAACAGGAGGACTCGGGCTGCAAACCTAATCAACTTATTTCAGTGTAAGCATTTAACCATTTATAAATGTTTTATTGCAGCAGAACCACTAACACCTGCTGCCTAATAAATACTGTACCATGTAATGTAATCCATCCACACCCAGGCTAAATGATAAGCAATGCAAGGCATGAACTTTGTGCATCCAAACTACCACTCCTATGATGCTGAGCCAGCCATTCAGCATATAACCCAGCACATTACACAATTTAATGGTACTCGTTTTATAGACCCCAGAATGATTGCCGAGGTCCATGTCAGGAATCGAACCTGCAATCCTACAATTCTACACAGAACCAATACAGGGGTTAACCATTGTTGAGGGCAACGGGGGGAAGGTAAGAGGCGGTATGAGGGGAGCGGCGGGGGTAACAAGGTGGCCACGTAGGGGGAGGCGAGAGGTGGCATGAGAAACGGCGGGTGATATGAGAAAAAACCCCAAACGGAGAAGGGGATGTTTCCCCTTTCTCCGATTACCTGAATTCTTCTTTGGATCCTTGGATCGTGCAGCCGTTGAGTCTTCCGCGTCGCAAGGATGACGTCAGACCGGAAACTGTTGTCGCCCGGAAGTGACAACAACAATGTCGGTGAAAACGCTGCATGTTGTGGGAGAGAGGCGCTTGATATACTCAGCGCCCCTCCCACAACTACAGGCCAGCCTCCTGGCCTTAACATATATGTCTTTCCCCCTTACTCCTTATAAAGGAAATATTATATTAAGGCATTATGGGATTTAGTCGTGTATCCAGAGGTTAGTAGACAGATCACTTATTATAGCCGTAGTTTGGGAGAGATCTCAATTTGGCTGTCCTTGTCTGCTTAATGGATCCTGTTGTCTTCTTCCTTCCTGTAACATTTAAAACCACCAAGTTAAGGATAAGGATACATGGATCGTTCACAGCTATCTACAGCAGTCTTAGATAATTCAGCTTCTCCGATGTTAGAAATCTTGCTGTATATTGTTATGTACGGGGTTCCAAAGGTTTTGGGCTTATAGTCCTACGATCAACCTTCCGAGATGATGTATCAGGTAAGTTATTCCGACCCTGGGTTGGGTGATGCTTGGAGTGAGGTTCTTTTCCCTTTCGGTGGAACTACATTCCATTCTTTTTCTAGTCTCGGTTTTTTGGGCATAGCAGGATCTCCTGGGTTTTGTATCGGGATGTTCCACTGCTGTAGTATTCGCATGCCTTCCTCTTTTGTGGCAATTGTGGTGGTCGTCCCGTTCCTCGTAATGATGATTTTGACTGGGTAGCCCCACTTGTATTTGATGCCTGCTTCTCGGAAAGCTAAGGTAACATACCTCAGTTCTCTTCTTTGCATCAATGTCGTAGCTGATATGTCCGTAAAGATTTTCACTTTCGTGAAGGGATCTGGTAGGTTACTCTCTTGTCTGCTGGCACGTAAAACCTCTTCTTTGATATGGAAGTAATGCATCCTCAGGATTACATCCCTCGGTACCTCTGATGGTAGGTTACGTGGCTTCGGGATCCTGTGGATTCTGTCTATGAGTAGATCATGACTTGAGGTTTCTGGTAGGAGTGTGGAAAATAGTGCTGAGGCCCAATCTTGCAGTCGCGTTGGATGCACTTCCTCTGGGACCCCCCTGAGTCTCAGGTTATTCCGTCTCGATCGATTTTTCAAGATCTCCTACCTTCTCTGTCAACCATTTCACCTCATTTTTCAACTTATCCTGGTGGTCAGCTAGAGAATTCTGTACTGTCACCGTGTCGTTCAGTTTCATTTCCACTTTGTTTGTTCGATCTCCCAGTTCTTTCAGTTCAGCTGTAAAAAGATGCGTGAACGCTTGAATGTCATCTTTTATTTGAGTTCTGAGGGTTGTAAACATTTTTTTTATATCTCCCATAGGAGCCATCATCGGGGCTGATGAGCATGATGCCGCTTCATCGAGTTCAGATGTGTCATCCTCGTCTGGATCTGCTCGGGCGCCATTTTGAGGCATGCTGTCTGGCATGTCCTGAAGCCGTTTCGCGCCTCTCGGGGTAAGAAATCTCATCATTTTTTCCTGATTTTTCTTTTGCCTTTGTGTAGACATTGTCTCCGCTGTAGGATGCTTTTTTTTAGTCGATGGATTGGGTCCTGTAATCTTATATATTCCCCGGTCACCGCAGGAGCTCTTCACTTAGGCGTCCAGTCTCCTTGCGTGTTAGGACACGCCCCTCCTAATAATAATAATATTAAAGAGACTTGTTATGTTATTTCCCATTTGTATGGTTTATTTACTCAATTGTACAGCGCTGTGGTATATGTTGGCGCTTTTTAAATAAGAATAATAATATTAAAGAGACTTGTTATGTTATTTCCCATTTGTATGGTTTATTTACTCAATTGTACAGCGCTGTGGTATATGTTGGCGCTTTATAAATAATATTAAGGACAAAAATCAAAGGTTTGGGATCCCTCTCAGCGAGAACGGGCAAAGGCTGAAATAGCCGGCCCCAATAGGTTGTAACCTACTCAGGAGAGGAATCACTGTTTTTTGCTCGCTTGCACCATTACAGAGGAAACCTCTCCAATAGCACATTAGACTGGTCCCACCCATAAGGGCAGTCCAGATCCAAATAGCCTGGCAGGTCTCCTCTTTACAAAGAACACAGTGACCACAGACGTACGTTTCAGCCTTCAATGGCCTTGTCAGTACGGTACAGCTAATATCCCTCTAGGTGCAGCGAGCTAGGGACCCACGTCTGGGCATACCCTGATTACTCATGGAGACAAAAAACAAAGGTTTGGGATCCCTCTCAGCGAGAACGGGCAAAGGCTGAAATTGCCGGCACTATAGGTTGTAATCTACTCAGGAGAGGAATAACCGTTTTTTGCTCGCTTGCACCATTACAGAGGAAACCTCTCCAATAGCACATTAGACCTTTGTTTTTTGTCTCCATGAGTAATTAGGGTATGCCCAGATGTGGGTCCCTAGCTCGCTGCACCTAGAGGGATATCAGCCGTACCATACTGACAAAGCTATTGAAGGCTGAAACGTACGTCTGTGGTTGCTGTGTTCTTCGTGCAGAGGAGACCTGCCAGGATATTTGGATCTGGACTGCCCTTATGGGTGGGACCAGTCTAATGTGCTATTGGAGAGGTTTCCTCTGTAATGGTGCAAGCAAGCAAAAAACGGTGATTCTTCTCCCGAGTAGGTTACAAACTATAGGGCCAGCTATTTCAGACTTTGCCTGTTCTCCGTGAGAGGGATCCCAAATCTTTGTTTTTTGTCTCCATAAATAATGATAATAATAATATAAATGAGACTTGTTATGTTATTTCCCATTTGTATGGTTTATTTACTCCATTGTACAGCGCTGTGGTATATGTTGGCGCTTTATAAATAATAATAATAATAATATTAAAGAGACTTGTTATGTTATTTCCCATTTGTATGGTTTATTTACTCAATTGTACAGCGCTGTGGTATATGTTGGCGCTTTTTAAATAAGAATAATAATATTAAAGAGACTTGTTATGTTATTTCCCATTTTTATGGTTTATTTACTCCATTTTACAGCGCTGTGGAAAATGTTGGCGCTTTATAAATAATAATAATATTAAAGAGACTTGTTATGTTATTTCCCATTTGTATGGTTTATTTACTCCATTGTACAGCGCTGTGGAATATGTTGGCACTTTATAAATAATAATAATAATATTAAAGAGACTTGTTATGTTATTTCCCATTTGTATGGTTTATTTACTCCATTGTACAGCGCTGTGGTATATGTTGGCGCTTTATAAATAATATTAAGGACAAAAATCAAAGGTTTGGGATCCCTCTCAGCGAGAACGGGTAAAGGCTGAAATAGCCAGCCCTATAGGTTGTGACCTACTCAGGAGAGGAATCACTGTTTTTTGCTCGCTTGCACCATTACAGAGGAAACCTCTCCAATAGCACATTAGACTGGTTCCACCCATAAGGGCAGTCCAGATCCAAATAGCCTGGCAGGTCTCCTCTGCACGAAGAACACAGCAACCACAGACGTACGTTTCAGCCTTCAATTGCCTTGTCAGTACGGTACAGCTAATATCCCTCTAGGTGCAGCGAGCTAGGGACCCACGTTTGGGCATACCCTGATTACTCATGGAGACAAAAAACAAAGGTTTGGGATCCCTCTCAGCGAGAACGGGCAAAGGCTGAAATAGCCGCCCTATAGGTTGTAACCTACTCAGGAGAGGAATAACCGTTTTTTGCTCGCTTGCACCATTACAGAGGAAACCTCTCCAATAGCACATTAGACCTTTGTTTTTTGTCTCCATGAGTAATTAGGGTATGCCCAGATGTGGGTCCCTAGCTCGCTGCACCTAGAGGGATATCAGCCGTACCATACTGACGAAGCTATTGAAGGCTGAAATGTATGTCTGTGGTTGCTGTGTTCTTCGTGCAGAGGAGACCTGCCAGGCTATTTGGATCTGGACTGCCCTTATGGGTGGGACCAGTCTAATGTGCTATTGGAGAGGTTTCCTCTGTAATGGTGCAAGCGAGCAAAAAACGGTGATTCCTCTCCCGAGTAGGTTACAAACTATAGGGCCAGCTATTTCAGCCTTTGCCCGTTCTCGGTGAGAGGGATCCCAAATCTTTGTTTTTTGTCTCCATAAATAATGATAATAATAATATAAATGAGATTTGTTATGTTATTTACCATTTGTATGGTTTATTTACTCCATTGTACAGCGCTGTGGTATATGTTGGCGCTTTATAAATAATAATAATATTAAAGAGACTTGTTATGTTATTTCCCATTTGTATGGTTTATTTACTCAATTGTACAGCGCTGTGGTATATGTTGGCGCTTTTTAAATAAGAATAATAATATTAAAGAGACTTGTTATGTTATTTCCCATTTTTATGGTTTATTTACTCCATTTTACAGCGCTGTGGAAAATGTTGGCGCTTTATAAATAATAATAATATTAAAGAGACTTGTTATGTTATTTCCCATTTGTATGGTTTATTTACTCCATTGTACAGCGCTGTGGTATATGTTGGCGCTTTATAAATAATATTAAGGACAAAAATCAAAGGTTTGGGATCTCTCTCAGCGAGAACGGGCAAAGGCTGAAATAGCCAGCCCTATAGGTTGTAACCTACTCAGGAGAGGAATCACTGTTTTTTGCTCGCTTGCACCATTACAGAGGAAACCTCTCCAATAGCACATTAGACTGGTCCCACCCATAAGGGCAGTCCAGATCCAAATAGCCTGGCAGGTCTCCTCTTTACAAAGAACACAGTGACCACAGACGTACGTTTCAGCCTTCAATGGCCTTGTCAGTACGGTACAGCTAATATCCCTCTAGGTGCAGCGAGCTAGGGACCCACGTCTGGGCATACCCTGATTACTCATGGAGACAAAAAACAAAGGTTTGGGATCCCTCTCAGCGAGAACGGGCAAAGGCTGAAATTGCCGGCACTATAGGTTGTAACCTACTCAGGAGAGGAATAACCGTTTTTTGCTCGCTTGCACCATTACAGAGGAAACCTCTCCAATAGCACATTAGACCTTTGTTTTTTGTCTCCATGAGTAATTAGGGTATGCCCAGATGTGGGTCCCTAGCTCGCTGCACCTAGAGGGATATCAGCCGTACCATACTGACGAAGCTATTGAAGGCTGAAACGTACGTCTGTGGTTGCTGTGTTCTTCGTGCAGAGGAGACCTGCCAGGCTATTTGGATCTGGACTGCCCTTATGGGTGGGACCAGTCTAATGTGCTATTGGAGAGGTTTCCTCTGTAATGGTGCAAGCGAGCAAAAAACGGTGATTCTTCTCCCGAGTAGGTTACAAACTATAGGGCCAGCTATTTCAGCCTTTGCCTGTTCTCCGTGAGAGGGATCCCAAATCTTTGTTTTTTGTCTCCATAAATAATGATAATAATAATATAAATGAGACTTGTTATGTTATTTCCCATTTGTATGGTTTATTTACTCCATTGTACAGCGCTGTGGTATATGTTGGCGCTTTATAAATAATAATAATAATAATATTAAAGAGACTTGTTATGTTATTTCCCATTTGTATGGTTTATTTACTCAATTGTACAGCGCTGTGGTATATGTTGGCGCTTTTTAAATAAGAATAATAATATTAAAGAGACTTGTTATGTTATTTCCCATTTTTATGGTTTATTTACTCCATTTTACAGCGCTGTGGAAAATGTTGGCGCTTTATAAATAATAATAATATTAAAGAGACTTGTTATGTTATTTCCCATTTGTATGGTTTATTTACTCCATTGTACAGCGCTGTGGAATATGTTGGCACTTTATAAATAATAATAATAATATTAAAGAGACTTGTTATGTTATTTCCCATTTGTATGGTTTATTTACTCCATTGTACAGCGCTGTGGAATATGTTGGCACTTTATAAATAATAATAATAATATTAAAGAGACTTGTTATGTTATTTCCCATTTGTATGGTTTATTTACTCCATTGTACAGCGTTGTGGTATATGTTGGCGCTTTATAAATAATATTAAGGACAAAAATCAAAGGTTTGGGATCCCTCTCAGCGAGAACGGGTAAAGGCTGAAATAGCCGGCCCTATAGGTTGTGACCTACTCAGGAGAGGAATCACTGTTTTTTGCTCCCTTGCACCATTACAGAGGAAACCTCTCCAATAGCACATTAGACTGGTCCCACCCATAAGGGCAGTCCAGATCCAAATAGCCTAGCAGGTCTCCTCTTTACAAAGAACACAGTGACCACAGACGTACGTTTCAGCCTTCAATGGCCTTGTCAGTACGGTACAGATAATATCCCTCTAGGTGCAGTGAGCTAGGGACCCACGTCTGGGCATACCCTGATTACTCATGGAGACAAAAAACAAAGGTTTGGGATCCCTCTCAGCGAGAACGGGCAAAGGCTGAAATAGCCGGCCCTATAGGTTGTAACCTACTCAGGAGAGGAATAACCGTTTTTTGCTCGCTTGCACCATTACAGAGTAAACCTCTCCAATAGCACATTAGACCTTTGTTTTTTGTCTCCATGAGTAATTAGAGTATGCCCAGATGTGGGTCCCTAGCTCGCTGCACCTAGAGGGATATCAGCCGTACCATACTGACGAAGCTATTGAAGGCTGAAACGTACGTCTGTGGTTGCTGTGTTCTTCGTGCAGAGGAGACCTGCCAGGCTATTTGGATCTGGACTGCCCTTATGGGTGGGACCAGTCTAATGTGCTATTGGAGTGGTTTCCTCTGTAATGGTGCAAGTGAGCAAAAAATGATGATTCCTCTCCTGAGTAGGTTACAAACTATAGGGCCAGCTATTTCAGCCTTTGCCCGTTCTCGGTGAGAGGGATCCCAAATCTTTGTTTTTTGTCTCCATAAATAATGATAATAATAATATAAATGAGACTTGTTATGTTATTTACCATTTGTATGGTTTATTTACTCCATTGTACAGCGCTGTGGTATATGTTGGCGCTTTATAAATAAGAATAATAACATTAAAGAGACTTGTTATGTTATTTCCCATTTTTATGGTTTATTTACTCCATTTTACAGCGCTGTGGAAAATGTTGGCGCTTTATAAATAATAATAATATTAAAGAGACTTGTTATGTTATTTCCCATTTGTATGGTTTATTTACTCCATTGTACAGCGCTGTGGAATATGTTGGCACTTTATAAATAATAATAATAATATTAAAGAGACTTGTTATGTTATTTCCCATTTGTATGGTTTATTTACCCCATTGTACAGCGCTGTGGAATATGTTGGCGCTTTATAAATGATAATAATATTAAAGAGACTTGTTATGTTATTTACCATTTGTATGATTTATTTACTCCATTGTACAGCGCTGTGGAATATGTTGGTGCTTTATAAATAATAATAATATTAAAGAGACTTGTTATGTTATTTACCATTTGTATGATTTATTTACCCCATTGTACAGCGCTGTGGAATATGTTGGCGCTTTATAAATGATAATAATATTAAAGAGACTTGTTATGTTATTTCCCATTTGTATGGTTTATTTACTCCATTGTACAGCGCTGTGGAATATGTTGGTGCTTTATAAATAATAATAATATTAAAGAGACTTGTTATGTTATTTCCCATTTTTATGGTTTATTTACTCCATTGTACAGCGCTGTGGAAAATGTTGGCGCTTTATAAATAATAATAATATTAAAGAGACTTGTTATGTTATTTCCCATTTGTATGGTTTATTTACTCCATTGTACAGCGCTGTGGAATATGTTGGTGCTTTATAAATAATAATAACATTAAAAAAACTTATGTCATTTACCATTTGTAAGGTTTATTTACTCCATTGTACAGCGCTGTGGTATATGTTGGCGCTTTATAAATAATAATAATAATAATATTTTTATTTATTTTTTTTATTTTTTTTATTAATAGTAATTTTTATTGTATTTCACAAAATTAAAACATGGTATTTGCAGATCACAACAGTCTTCTTGTCATTTGTCTAATTTTCTTTTACATTTCACACATTATTGAACAGCATAACAAAACAACCATCATTAAAGATTAAATCTTGGGTGTGATTGTCAGATTTCTAAACATTGGTTAATTTACCATGACATAACCATTTCTTAAATATACTTTGGGAAATTTGTTAGTACTCATTACCAAATATCAGAATTAAATTAAAATGATACGAGTAAACATAAGTAATAGATAATAAATGATAATATTATCAATAAGTAATAATATAATCGATAGATATTTGTACAATCAAATTATTAAAGATGTGGGTGAAAACAGTATATAGGAGAGAAAAAGGAAATCCGAAGAAGTAAAGGTGGGGGAGAGGCACGGAAACCACTGCTGTGTGTGTTGTCTTCCACTAACAGCTTTAGTAGTGATCGGTGTTTGTTCAATTAACTGGATTTTGTGCACTTGTCGCTGGATTGGAATATGAGGTCCATAACTGTAAAATCTATTCATATTTGGTCATATTCCCAACTGTTGCATAGTGAAGGTTTTCTGAATGGAGATTTAAATTAATAAGGTTGTGTAGTTCTTGCTTAGTGGGTATTTTCTTTGATTTCCAATTCCGTGCTATTAAGACTTTTGCTGCTAGTAAAATTTGGCCCGTCATCATTTTAACTGACCACGGATTGCTTGTTGGAAAAATATGAAGTAATGCTAGCTCAGGGCTAGGAGGGTAATTGATATTTGTGATCTTGTTGATGATATTGAAGGTGGTCTTCCATAATTCCTTTATGTGTGGGCACTCCCACCAGATGTGGAGCATGGTACCTGGGTTATTACAGTTCCTCCAACATAAATGGGACACTGATCTGTACATTTTGGCCAATCTGCTTGGAACTAGGTACCATCTGTATAATACTTTTCTAGCAAGTTCCATATGGTTGGCGCAGTGAGAGATCTTCTTTGGGAACATAATAGCTTGACTCCATTGCGTTGGCGTAAGATTAATACCCAGTTCCTGTTCCCATGATTTTATAAAAGGTAGGTTTGTAGACAGTATAGGTTGCATGGATGAGGAATAGCAGATTGATAGGATCTTTTTTGTTTTGTGTATATTTGCACATACTGTAGTAATTTGATGTGGCGTATATGATTGGTCTGTAAGCATACTTGGATATGAATTAAGGGCATGTCTCACTTGCAAATATTTGTAAAAATCTGCTTTGGGAATATGATATTGGGTATGAATTGTATCAAAAGATTTCAGTTGCGAGTTTTGATAGAGGTCTCCTAGAGTTGTAATTCCTTTTGTGTTCCAGGAGTCTAGGTTAATATTTTGTATACATAGTTCTAAACTTCTGATAGGAGTTGCAATTGTGAATTTGTGGAGTTCACTAATATCGGCGGCGAACCGCTTCCAGGTTTTGTATGACAGATTGGTGCTTGAGAGTGGGAAGGTTATATTTCTTTTGGGGACCTTTGTTGACCATAGTAGGTGACAGACTCTTCTAGGAGCTACTAGTATATCCTCTATGTCTACCCACGCTATAGTATTTGGCTGAACATGATGTAGTAATGTTTGGGCCATTCTAGCCGCATAATAATATTTAGGGATTGAGGGTACGTTTAAGCCTCCTTGATGTATTGGGAGCATTAACCACTTGTTGGCTATCCTTGTGGGTTTATTTGCATGTATGAACCTATGTATAGTGACCTGAATTTCTGCCAGCATAGTTGGTGGTATGTATACCAGAAGGGTTCGGAACATATACAGGAATTTGGGGAGGATCATCATTTTGATGGCCGCTATTCGACCCATCCAAGTGATGAATAATTTCGACCATTCATTCAGTTCTTGTTTCACTTGTTTCCATAAGGTTTTTATGTTATATTCCACTAAATCATGAGGGTCATATGTTAATTTCGTTCCCAAATATGTCACATACTTGTTGCGCCAGTCAAATTTATATTTAAGTTTAAGAGTTGTTATCAGATTCGTATTTAATCCTAGTGGTAGGGCTTGTGTCTTTGATTTATTTACTTTGTGATATGATACTGCACTAAAGTTTGTTAGTGTGTCTTGAAGCTGTACTAATGATGTTTCTGGCTCAGTTAGTGCAATTAGTATATCATCAGCAAAAAGTGCTAGTTTTGAATCGTATTGTGGGGTGAATGGAATTCCTCTGATGTCAGGGTGGGCTCTAATGGCTGCTGCTAAAGGCTCCAGAGCCAACACATAAAGGAGTGGGGATAGCGGGCAGCCCTGTCTAGATCCATTCGTTATCATAAAGGGTTGAGATACAAACCCTGCATAGGATACAGACGCTGATGGAGACGAATACAAGGCCATCACTGCTTTGATATATTCCTCTGGGAATTGAAATTTTAAAAGTACTTTTCTCAAATAACCCCAGTGTAGGCGATCAAAAGCCTTTTCCGCATCAATAGCAAGGAGGAGGCTAGGTATTTTTTGGGATTTTACCCAAGAAATCATATTTATCACTTTTCTGGTGTTATCCGATGCTTGTCGGCCTCCCACAAATCCTACTTGGTCATAATGTAAAATTTTAGGGAGTATCTCTTTAATTCTGTTTGCCATTATTTTAGCATATAGTTTTGTATCGGTATTTAATAACGAAATTGGCCTAAAATTTGGGCATAGAGTTGGAGGTTTCCCCGGCTTGGGGATGGTTGTTATATATGCAGACAACATGGATGGAGGGAAATATCCTTTTGTGCTGCATGCGTGGAATGTTTTAAGTAAATAAGGGGCTAATACATCTGCGAATTTTTTGTAATACAAATTTGTAAACCCATCTGGTCCTGGTGCTTTGTTTAGAGGCAGGTGGGATATGCATGTCACCACTTCCTCTAAAGATATGGGTGCTGTCACATTTTCCATTTGTTGTGTGGTTAGGGAAGGAAGGGAGATTTTGTTCAGAAATTGTTCTATAATTTCTATCGTTGGTTGAGGGGTAGATTGGTCCTCTGCAGAGGCGTCGCTAGGGGTGGGCTAAGGGGGCTGAAGCCCCGAATGTAATGATCAAAGCCCCGAGTCTCTGCAGCTCCGTTATAGCTCCGCCCCCTGATATCACACAGACAGTGTGTGAAAGCCCTGCACTGATAGGATGCAGGGTGATGTGTCAGCCAATCAGTGCAGGGCTTTTACACAGCATCATCACTGTGTGTGAAAGCCCTGCACTGATAGGATGCTGGGTGATGTGTCAGCCAATCAGTGCAGGGCTTTTACACAGCATCATCACTGTGTGTGAAAGCCCTGCACTGATAGGAGGCTGAGTGATGTGTCAGCCAATCAGTGCAGGGCTTTTACACAGCATCATTACTGTGTGTGAAAGCCCTGCACTGATAGGATGCTGAGTGATGTGTCAGCCAATCAGTGCAGGGCTTTTACACAGCATCATTACTGTGTGTGAAAGCCCTTCACTGATAGGATGCTGAGTGATGTGTCAGCCAATCAGTGCAGGGCTTTTACACAGCATCATTACTGTGTGTGAAAGCCCTGCACTGATAGGATGCTGAGTGATGTGTCAGCCAATCAGTGCAGGGCTTTTACACAGCATGGTCCCTGTGTGTGACTGCAGGGATCTGAGGGAAGCTCCACGTGGGACAGTGAAGCAGCTCTGAAGATATCCTTGCAGGCTGTCACCTTGTGGGAGATGCAGAGCAGGTCTATTCCCACTCAGGTAAGCTCTGGGTATGGTGGAGAGAAGGGGAGGGTTGGGGGTCACTTATTTACATCCACCTTTGTGTATTTAAGCTATATATTGTTGGTTTGAGATTCCTTATTACAGGACTGCTAAACAGCATAGGAATGATTCATGTTACATGTGTAAATATATATATATATAAATCACTTATTTACATCCACCTTCGTGTATTTAAGCTATATATTGTTGGTTTGAGATTCCTTATTACAGGACTGCTAAACAGCATAGGAATGATTCATGTTACATGTGTAAATATATATATATATAAATCACTTCTTTACATCCACCTTTGTGTATTTAAGCTATATATTGTTGGTTTGAGGTTCCTTATTACAGGACTGCCAAACAGCATAGGAATGATTCATGTTACATGTGTAAATATATATATATATAAATCACTTATTTACATCCACCTTCGTGTATTTAAGCTATATATTGTTGGTTTGAGATTCCTTATTACAGGACTGCTAAACAGCATAGGAATGATTCATGTTACATGTGTAAATATATATATATATATATAAATCACTTATTTACATCCACCTTTGTGTATTTAAGCTATATATTGTTGGTTTGAGATTCCTTATTACAGGACTACTAAACAGCATAGGAATGATTCATGTTACATGTGTAAATATATATATATATATAAATCACTTATTTACATCCACCTTTGTGTATTTAAGCTATATATTGTTGGTTTGAGATTCCTTATTACAGGACTGCCAAACAGCATAGGAATGATTCATGTTACATGTGTAAATATATATATATAAAAATCACTTCTTTACATCCACCTTTGTGTATTTAAGCTATATATTGTTGGTTTGAGATTCCTTATTACAGGACTGCTAAACAGCATAGGAATGATTCATGTTACATGTGTAAATATATATATATATAAATCACTTCTTTACATCCACCTTTGTGTATTTAAGCTATATATTGTTGGTTTGAGGTTCCTTATTACAGGACTACTAAACAGCATAGGAATGATTCATGTTACATGTGTAAATATATATATATATAAATCACTTCTTTACATCCACCTTTGTGTATTTAAGCTATATATTGTTGGTTTGAGGTTCCTTATTACAGGACTACTAAACAGCATAGGAATGATTCATGTTACATGTGTAAATATATATATATATATATATATATAAATCACTTATTTACATCCACCTTCGTGTATTTAAGCTATATATTGTTGGTTTGAGGTTCCTTATTACAGGACTGCTAAACAGCATAGGAATGATTCATGTTACATGTGTAAATATATATATAAATCACTTCTTTACATCCACCTTTGTGTATTTAAGCTATATATTGTTGGTTTGAGGTTCCTTATTACAGGACTGCTAAACAGCATAGGAATGATTCATGTTACATGTGTAAATATATATATATATATAAATCACTTATTTACATCCACCTTCGTGTATTTAAGCTATATATTGTTGGTTTGAGATTCCTTATTACAGGACTGCCAAACAGCATAGGAATGATTCATGTTACATGTGTAAATATATATATATATATAAATCACTTCTTTACATCCACCTTTGTGTATTTAAGCTATATATTGTTGGTTTGAGGTTCCTTATTACAGGACTGCTAAACAGCATAGGAATGATTCATGTTACATGTGTAAATATATATATATATAAATCACTTATTTACATCCACCTTCGTGTATTTAAGCTATATATTGTTGGTTTGAGATTCCTTATTACAGGACTGCCAAACAGCATAGGAATGATTCATGTTACATGTGTAAATATATATATATATAAATCACTTATTTACATCCACCTTTGTGTATTTAAGCTATATATTGTTGGTTTGAGATTCCTTATTACAGGACTACTAAACAGCATAGGAATGATTCATGTTACATATGTGTGTATATATATATATATATAACATAAATCCTTCCTATGCTGTTTGTCAGTCCTGTAATAAGCAACCTCAAACCAACAATATATAGCTTAAATACAGAAAGGTGGATGTAAATAAGTGATTTATGCTATATATGCATAATGCTTTATACTATATATATATGTATATATTTATATTCATAAATCATTCCTATCCTGTTTAGCAGTCCTGTAATAAATAACGTCACACGTGTGTTATGTGTATGTGTGACATGTTTTATTACAGGACTGCCAAACAGCATAGGAAGGATTTATATCAGGGCTTGACAAATTTTATTTAGTTTTAGTAGCCAGCAAAAAAATTTAGGAGCCAGACAATGGCACATCAGAAAAGCATACATACACAGAGACAATCACATGCACACACCTCACAGACATCCAGTCAGTCACATACACAGCCAGTTACACACACACACCAGTCAGCAAGTTTTATTTCTTTTTTAAATAAAAAAATAATTCCTTAATGTGTCCCACACGTCACATGCACAGCCAGTTACATACATATTCACATACAACACATACACAGCCAGTTACATACATATTCACATACAACACATACACAGCCAGTTACATACATACACATACAACACATACACAGCCAGTTACATACATACACACACAACACATACACAGCCAGTTACATACATATACACACACTCTCGCTCACACTGACATGCACACACTCTCGCTCACACTGACATGCACACACTCTCGCTCACACTGACATGCACACACTCTCGATCACACTGACATGCAAACACTCTCGCTCACACTGACATGCACACACTCTCGCTCACACTGTGTGAGGAGAGCTATACTGGATGAAGACCAAAAATGCAGGATGGTACAATACAGATATATTTATTGACAGGGGTTAAATGCAGGAACTTGCAGCAGTTGTAATCCACACTGACAGGGTTTAAATGCAGGAACTTGCAGCAGTTGTAATCCACACTGACAGGGTTTAAATGCAGGAACTTGCAGCAGTTGTAATCCACACTGACAGGGGTTAAATGCAGGAACTTGCAGTAGTTGTAATCCACACTGATAATAAGCAAAACGATAACAGTCCAAGATCAGGGGCAATAGAGAGGTAGCAAAACGAGAGACAAGCCGGGGTCAGGTTACCAGAGAATCAGAATGACGAGAAACAGTCCAGGTATCAAGGGGCACAGGCAGACAGAAGGGTAGTCAGGAAATCCAGGTTCAGCAACAATCAAATATAAGGAAACGCTAGGCTATCGAAATACACTAGAATCACCCAGCACTGTTTGCTTGGTGATTCTGACTTTTAAATCTTCCCGCGCCTCGCGGGTATGCGACGTGCGTGACGTCATCGGGCGCGCGCCTCCATGGAGACAGATCACATGATGACGTGGACGCGCTGGCAAGCGCGTGTGACGGATCTCGGCTGGGAGAGAAGTTGTACTCAGGGGAGCTGCTGCGGGGAAGAACCTGACAGTTCCCCCTCCCAAAGCGAGACCTCCGGGCTCGCCACTGGCCAGGACGATTGGGATGACGATCATGAAAGGCATGGACCAAATCATCAGCGTGAACAAGTTCAGCCGGTTCCCAAGATCTGTCGCTCTCACCATATCCTTTCCAGTGTATGAGGTATTGAAGCCGACCACGATGAAGGCGAGAATCCAACACCTCCTCTACTTCATACTCCTCCATACCATCGACCAAAACCGGATCTGGGGGGGACCCCCGTCTCCCCGGAAAAAGGTTAGCCACCCACGGTTTGAGCAAGGAGACGTGAAACACCGGGTGGATCCTCATAGATGCAGGTAAGCGTAGTTTCATGACCAGAGGAGATATAACCTCGATGATGGGGAAAGGACCAAGGAATCGAGGACCCAATTTCTTCGTGGGACAGGAGAGTTTTAGGTGTTTAGTGGATAACCACACCTTGTCGCCCGGCTTGTACACAGGAGCATCCGTCCGATGTCGGTCTGCGAAGGCTTTGTATCGTTGTTGAGAGTGGAGAAGAGTATCACGGAGTAAGGCAAATGTGCGGGTGATATTACGTATATGAACAGAAGCGGAGGGAACGGTGCTTGGGATAGGGGACCCAGGGAGCATTGAAGGGTGAAAGCCATAGTTGAGAAAAAATGGGGACTTTCCCGTTGAGCTGTGGATGTGATTGTTATAAGCGAATTCCGCCAGCGGCAAATACTTGCTCCAGTCATCTTGAAGATGCGTGGTGAAGCAGCGTAGGTATTGTTCAAGAGTTTGATTGGTGCGCTCCGTCTGACCGTTACTTTGGGGATGAAAAGCCGTAGTGAGAGAACGATGGATATGTAATTCCGTACAGAAAGCCTTCCAGAAATGAGAGGTGAATTGAGTCCCCCGGTCCGACACCAAGTTTTCGGGTAGGCCATGCAATCTAAAAACTTCTCTTATGAAGAGGTCCGCAGTTTCTGTAGCCGAGGGTAGGTGAGTATACGGGATGAAGTGTGCCATTCTGGTAAAGCGATCCACAGTGACCATCAGTGTATTGTATCGTTGGGACCGGGGTAGATCTGTAATGAAGTCCACGGAGACATCACTCCAGGGTCTAGCGGGAATCGGCAAAGGTTGAAGAAGACCTGAGGGTTTCTGGTGTCTTTCTTTCGCACGGGCGCAAGTATCACAGGAAGCAACAAATCTCATGACATCCTCTTGTAGGTCAGGCCACCAAAAAGTTCTGGTAATGAGATCTTTGGTCTGTCGGACACCGCCGTGCCCCGCTGTAGGGGAATCATGAAAGTATTGGAGGACTTGTAAACGGACCTCAGGGGGAACGTATGCTTTGTCTTGGTAAAAATATAGTCCTTGACGGTGTGTCAATTGGTCAGGATGGGGTACACTAGGGGTCGAAGGATGATCACGGAGAGCCTCCCAAATTGATTGTGTGGCGTTCAAGAAGTGTTCAGATTGAAGTATGGTACTCGATCTCTCACCTTGAGGCTCTTCGGGTTCAGACATACGTGATAAAGCATCGGCTTTCAAATTACGGGATCCTGGACGATAAGTGATATGGAGGTTGAAGCGTGTGAAGAAGAGTGCCCATCTGGCTTGTCTAGGTTGTAGTCTCCTAGCGGTACGTAGATACTCCAGGTTTTTGTGGTCCGTAAAGACGGTCACAGGAAAAAGGGCACCCTCCAATAGGTGTCTCCACTCCTCCAATGCAAGTTTTATCGCCAGTAGTTCTCTCTCACCTATATTGTAGTTTCTTTCTGCCGGTGACAGAGTCCTGGAGAAGAAGGCCACAGGATGTAATTTTCCATCTTCCTTGTGCCTCTGGGAAAGGATCGCACCAACTGCTGAATCGGATGCGTCCACCTCAAGTGTAAAGGCGCCGGAAGGATCTGGAAGGATTAGAATAGGAGCTGTGGTAAAACAAGTCTTCAGAGTATTGAAAGCCTCCTGTGCTGTTTTAGTCCAGAAAAACAATCTGTTCTTGGAAGTCAAGGCGGTAATAGGTTGTATGACCTTAGAAAAGTTTCTGATGAATTTCCTATAAAAATTTGCGAAACCCACAAACCTCTGTACACTCTTCTTATTAGAGGGTGTAGGCCAGTCTCGTATTGCAGTAATCTTCTTGGGGTCCATCTGGATGTTATTTGGAGGCAAAATGAAACCCAGGAATTCCACTGATTTACTCTCAAATTCACATTTTTCCAGTTTAGCGTATAGCTGATGTTGTCTCAGGCGGGTGAGAACTGTATGTACATGTTGTCTGTGTGTCTCTAATGATGGGGAATAGATGAGAATATCATCAAGATAGATGATCACAAAGCGGTCCAGAATATCTCGAAAGATGTCATTGACAAAATGCTGAAAGGTAGCTGGTGCGTTGCAAAGTCCAAATGGCATAACTTTGTACTCAAAATGTCCATAACGTGATCTGAAGGCCGTTTTCCACTCATCCCCCTTCCTGATACGTACTAGGTTATACGCTCCTCGCAGATCGATTTTCGTGAAGAACTGTGCTGTGCGGAGATGATCCAATAATTCCGAAATGAGGGGTAGTGGGTAACGATTCTTCGTAGTAATATTATTAAGCTCTCTGTAATCTATACAGGGGCGCAATCCACCATCCTTCTTTTTGACAAAGAAAATACCCGCACCCGCAGGAGAGGTGGAGGGTCTTATAAAACCTTTGGCTAGGTTGTCTTCTATATAGTCTTTCAGTGCAGTGAGTTCGGGTTCAGCGAGGGGGTAGATTCTTCCAAAAGGAATGGGTGCTCCTGGAAGAAGATCAATTGGGCAGTCATAATTCCGTTGAGGAGGGAGTGAGTCTGCCTTCTTTTTTTCAAACACATCCTGAAATTGAGAGTAGGCTGAAGGTAGAGTAGGGAGTGATTTTGACTCAGAAGTAAAACACGCAATGTTTTTAAACAGGCACTTGTTGATGCAAAGATTAGAGGTAAATGTAAGTATGCCGGATCCCCAGTTGATGATGGGATTGTGTAACCGAAGCCATGGAAGTCCCAGTATGATAGAGAATATAGGCGCTGGTACGATGTCGAATTGAATGATCTCCCTATGTCCTTCGCCAATCGTCATGACCAGAGGGATGGTTTCATGTGTAATGGGACCAGTTTTCAAAGGACTCCCATCTACCAGTTGGATGTGCATGGGTGATTTCTTCTTACGGGTAGGAATTGCGATGGCCTTGACCAGATCAGTGTCGATGAAGCAACCGCTGGCTCCGGAATCCACCATCGCCATCATGGGAATAGGACCTTTAGTCCACTGTAAGGAAAGAGGAATGGAAAGATGAGGGGCCTTATCTGTAGATGACACCGTATTATTCTCATGAGAAGAGGAAGTTGTCTTACCATCTGTGAGTCGTTTACGGGCACGACATTCCTTGTACATATGTCCTGGTTTACCGCAGTACAGACAGAGATTCAGGTTTCTACGTCTGGTCTTCTCTTCTGTAGAGAGGGGACCTCGGACTAGTCCAATCTGCATAGGCTCATCTGTGTTTTGGGGAATTGGGGTTCTGGACTCGTATAGTGGTGGGCTGTAAGATGATTCCGCAGAGTTAGGAGTGTTGGACCGTTCTGCTCTTCGTTCGCGTAGTCTGCGGTCTATCTGGGTGACTAGACGGGTAAGGTCATCCAATGAGGAAGGTATGCCAACACGAGCTAATTCGTCCTTAAGACCATCGGATAGTCCCAGACGGAACTGGTCTAGGAGTGCCGATTCGTTCCAAGTGGTCTCTAATGCAAGTCTGCGGAATTCAGTTATAAACTCCTCCACCGGTCGACGGCCTTGTCTCAGAGCACGAATGGCATTAGTAGCTGAAGTGACTCTGAAAGGATCTTCGTATAAAGAGTCTAATGCTTGTCGGAAAGAACCCCAAGTGTCAAGGACCGGACTGTTGGTGTGGAGGAGATGGTGAGCCCATAGTTGTGGTTCGTCCAGGAGAAGCGAGATTACTGTATGTACCCTCACATAGTCAGAGGCATACGTACGAGGACGAAGGTTAAACAGGATCTGGCAAGAAGTGATGAAAGTACGATACTTCTGTCTATTGCCTGTGAATTTCTCTGGTAAGACAACTTGTGGTTCAGATGCGATAGCCCCTTCCAGAAAAATAGGGGTTGGAGGAGGTGCATGCGCCGCCACTGCGGGTTCAGGGGCATTACCTTGTAGGTGTTGGATCTGTTGTTGTAGGTTTGCTTGTCCTGTCTGTAGGTCTTGTACTGACTGGTTGAGAGTGACTAATTGTTGAGTGAGAGCAGCAATAGCGTCGGTTAGTCCCGCGGTCTCCATGATAAGGCTTGGTGATTATGTGAGGAGAGCTATACTGGATGAAGACCAAAAATGCAGGATGGTACAATACAGATATATTTATTGACAGGGGTTAAATGCAGGAACTTGCAGCAGTTGTAATCCACACTGACAGGGTTTAAATGCAGGAACTTGCAGCAGTTGTAATCCACACTGACAGGGTTTAAATGCAGGAACTTGCAGCAGTTGTAATCCACACTGACAAGGTTTAAATGCAGGAACTTGCAGCAGTTGTAATACACACTGACAGGGGTTAAATGCAGGAACTTGCAGTAGTTGTAATCCACACTGATAATAAGCAAAACGATAACAGTCCAAGATCAGGGGCAATAGAGAGGTAGCAAAACGAGAGACAAGCCGGGGTCAGGTTACCAGAGAATCAGAATGACGAGAAACAGTCCAGGTATCAAGGGGCACAGGCAGACAGAAGGGTAGTCAGGAAATCCAGGTTCAGCAACAATCAAATATAAGGAAACGCTAGGCTATCGAAATACACGAGAATCACCAAGCACTGTTTGCTTGGTGATTCTGACTTTTAAATCTTCCCGCGCCTCGCGGGTATGCGACGTGCGTGACGTCATCGGGCGCGCGCCTCCATGGAGACAGATCACATGATGAGGTGGACGCGCTGGCAAGCGCGTGTGACGGATCTCGGCTGGGAGAGAAGTTGTACTCAGGGGAGCTGCTGCGGGGAAGAACCTGACACACTGACATGCACACACCCTCGCTCACACTCACATGCAGACACTCTCGCTCACACTGACATGCACACACTCTCACCCACACTGACATGCACACACTGACACTGACATGCACACACTGACATGCACATATTCACACTGACATGCACACACTCTCACTCACACTGACATGCACACACTCTCACCCACACTGACATGCACACACTGACACTGACATGCACACACTGACACTGACATGCACACACTGACACTGACATGCACACACTGACACTGACATGCACACACTGACACTGACATGCACACACTGACACTGACATGCACACACTGACACTGACATGCACACACTGACACACTGACACTGACATGCACACACTGACACTGACATGCACACACTGACACTGACATGCACACACTCACACTGACATGCACACACTCACACTGACATGCACACACTCACACTGACATGCACACACTCACACTGACATGCACACACTCACACTGACATGCACACACTCACACTGACATGCACACACTCTCACTCACACTGACATGGACACACTCACACTGACATGCACATACTCACACTGACATACACACACTCACACTGACATGCACACACTCTCACTCACACTGACATGCACACACTCTCACTCACACTGACATGTACACACTCTCACTCACACTGACATGCACACACTCTCACTCACACTGACATGCACACACTCTCACTCACACTGACATGCACACACTCTCACTCACACTGACATGCACACACTCTCACTCACACTGACATGCACATACTCACACTGACATACACACACTCTCACTCACACTGACATGCACATACTCACACTGACATGCACACACTCACACTGACATACACACACTCATTCACACACTGTCAGGTTTTTAACTTACCTGCTGCAGGCATCTCTTTGCTTTGAGCTCAGTGTGAAGGAGGTCTCAGCCAATCATGGGAGGCTTCGGAACTCTCAGCCGATTAGGAGAGTTGAGAAGTCTCACCTGATTGGCTGAGACCTCCTTCAATCAAGCTCCCCTGGACGCAGCTGCCCCGTTGAAGGACCGGCCCTGTGAAGGCTCCTAAATTATAAAACTGTCATGAAGCTCAGAGCGGTGAGCATATATTGGTAAGTGCCCGTATGCTTCCATTTAAAAAACTAAAAAAGTCTTATGTGCTATAGCCCCAGATCTTTTGGAAACCTAGCAACGCCTCTGGTCCTCTGATAAATTATATAGTTTGGAATAGTATTTTGCAAAGATGTTAGGGATGTTAGCTGGGTTTACAATCTTTTCTCCTGTATCAGAATATATATATGGGATAGCCTGTTTTGCTATCCCATAGGATTATTGAGGAAATTAGTGAAAAAGAGAAAAAGAAAAGGAAAAGAGAAGAGAAACAAAACATTTGGTGCCAAGGAGTGGCACACAGATCCTTGTGCATTGTAAAAAATTACATTAAATACAAATAGATTATTCACTGTACTCACAGTCCTCGTCCCCAGACGAGGGGGTGGATTAATTTTAAACATTTTTAAATTCAAACTTCTGCGTAACTTTTGGACCGGGGAATAGTCCAACATAACTTATTGTTATCTTATTTTAGACCTATGCTTATTCAGATAATTCTAGAGCCTTTTCTATGAATCTATGGTGGTAAATATATTGATGGGGCATATATCATTATTCGACTCTTTGTTTGATATATTTAACCCTCTCTTATTAGCAGGATTCCAATGCTCCTATCTTTGCTACCTATCTTACTTAACTGAATACGGTAAGCAACTATTGATATGTCTTTCCCCCTTACTCCTTATAAACGAAATATTATATTAAGGCATTATGGGATTTAGTCGTGTATCCAGAGGTTAGTAGACAGATCACTTATTATAGCCGTAGTTTGGGAGAGATCTCAATTTGGCTGTCCTTGTCTGCTTAATGGATCCTGTTGTCTTCTTCCTTCCTGTAACATTTAGAACCACCAAGTTAAGGATAAGGATACATGGATCGTTCACAGGTATCTACAGCAGTCTTAGATAATTCAGCTTCTCCGATGTTGGAAATCTTGCTGTATATTGTTATGTATGTATGTTCCAAAGGTTTTGGGCTTATAGTCCTACGATCAACCTTCCGAGATGATGTATCAGGTAAGTTATTCCGACCCTGGGTTGGGTGATGCTTGGAGTGAGGTTCTTTTCCCTTTCGGTGGAACTACATTCCATTCTTTTTCTAGTCTCGGTTTTTTGGGCATAGTAGGATCTCCTGGGTTTTGTATCGGGATGTTCCACTGCTGTAGTATTCGCATGCCTTCCTCTTTTGTGGCAATTGTGGTGGTCGTCCCGTTCCTCGTAATGATGATTTTGACTGGGTAGCCCCACTTGTATTTGATGCCTGCTTCTCGGAAAGCTAAGGTAACATACCTCAGTTCTCTTCTTTGCATCAATGTCGTAGCTGTCCGCAAAGATTTTCACTTTCGTGAAGGGATCTGGTAGGTTACTCTCTTGTCTGCTGGCACGTAAAACCTCTTCTTTGATATGGAAGTAATGCATCCTCAGGATTACATCCCTCGGTACCTCTGATGGTAGGTTACGTGGCTTCGGGATCCTGTGGATTCTGTCTATGAGTAGATCATGACTTGAGGTTTCTGGTAGGAGTGTGGAAAATAGTGCTGAGGCCCAATCTTGCAGTCGCGTTGGATGCACTTCCTCTGGGACCCCCCTGAGTCTCAGGTTATTCCGTCTCGATCGATTTTTCAAGATCTCCTACCTTCTCTGTCAACCATTTCACCTCATTTTTCAACTTATCCTGGTGGTCAGCTAGAGAATTCTGTACTGTCACCGTGTCGTTCAGTTTCATTTCCACTTTGTTTGTTCGATCTCCCAGTTCTTTCAGTTCAGCTGTAAAAAGATGCGTGAACGCTTGAATGTCATCTTTTATTTGAGTTCTGAGGGTTGTAAACATTTTTTTTATATCTCCCATAGGAGCCATCATCGGGGCTGATGAGCATGATGCCGCTTCATCGAGTTCAGATGTGTCATCCTCGTCTGGATCTGCTCGGGCGCCATTTTGAGGCATGCTGTCTGGCATGTCCTGAAGCCGTTTCGCGCCTCTCGGGGTAAGAAATCTCATCATTTTTTCCTGATTTTTCTTTTGCCTTTAGGTAGACATTGTCTCCGCTGTAGGATGCTTTTTTTTAGTCGATGGATTGGGTCCTGTAATCTTATATATTCCCCGGTCACCGCAGGAGCTCTTCACTTAGGCGTCCAGTCTCCTTGCGTGTTAGGACACGCCCCTCCTAATAATAATAATATTAAAGAGACTTGTTATGTTATTTCCCATTTGTATGGTTTATTTACTCCATTGTACAGCGCTGTGGAATATGTTGGCACTTTATAAATAATAATAATAATATTAAAGAGACTTGTTATGTTATTTCCCATTTGTATGGTTTATTTACTCCATTGTACAGCGCTGTGGTATATGTTGGCGCTTTATAAATAATAATAATATTAAAGAGACTTGTTATGTTATTTCCCATTTGTAAGGTTTATTTACTCCATTGTACAGCGCTGTGGTATATGTTGGCGCTTTATAAATAATATTAAGGACAAAAATCAAAGGTTTGGGATCCCTCTCAGCGAGAACGGGCAAAGGCTGAAATAGCCGGCCCTATAGGTTGTAACCTACTCAGGAGAGGAATCGCTGTTTTTTGCTCGCTTGCACTATTACAGAGAAAACCTCTCCAATAGCACATTAGACTGGTCCCACCCATAAGGGCAGTCCAGATCCAAATAGCCTGGCAGGTCTCCTCTTTACAAAGAACACAGTGACCACAGATGTACGTTTCAGCCTTCAATGGCCTTGTCAGTACGGTACAGCTAATATCCCTCTAGGTGCAGCTAGCTAGGGACCCACGTCTGGGCATACCCTGATTACTCATGGAGACAAAAAACAAAGGTTTGGGATCCCTCTCAGCGAGAACGGGCAAAGGCTGAAATAGCCGGCCCTATAGGTTGTAACCTACTCAGGTAAGGAATCACCGTTTTTTGCTCGCTTGCACCATTACAGAGGAAACCTCTCCAATAGCACATTAGACCTTTGTTTTTTGTCTCCATGAGTAAGTAGGGTATGCCCAGATGTGGGTACCTAGCTCGCTGCACCTAGAGGGATATCAGCCGTACCATACTGACGAAGCTATTGAAGGCTGAAACGTACGTCTGTGGTTGCTGTGTTCTTCGTGCAGAGGAGACCTGCCAGGCTATTTGGATCTGGACTGCCCTTATGGGTGGGACCAGTCTAATGTGCTATTGGAGTGGTTTCCTCTGTAATGGTGCAAGTGAGCAAAAAACGGTGATTCCTCTCCTGAGTAGGTTACAAACTATAGGGCCAGCTATTTCAGCCTTTGCCCGTTCTTGGTGAGAGGGATCCCAAATCTTTGTTTTTTGTCTCCATAAATAATGATAATAATAATTACGTGGCTTCGGGATCCTGTGGATTCTGTCTATGAGTAGATCATGACTTGAGGTTTCTGGTAGGAGTGTGGAAAATAGTGCTGAGGCCCAATCTTGCAGTCGCGTTGGATGCACTTCCTCTGGGACCCCCCTGAGTCTCAGGTTATTCCGTCTCGATCGATTTTTCAAGATCTCCTACCTTCTCTGTCAACCATTTCACCTCATTTTTCAACTTATCCTGGTGGTCAGCTAGAGAATTCTGTACTGTCACCGTGTCGTTCAGTTTCATTTCCACTTTGTTTGTTCGATCTCCCAGTTCTTTCAGTTCAGCTGTAAAAAGATGCGTGAACGCTTGAATGTCATCTTTTATTTGAGTTCTGAGGGTTGTAAACATTTTTTTTATATCTCCCATAGGAGCCATCATCGGGGCTGATGAGCATGATGCCGCTTCATCGAGTTCAGATGTGTCATCCTCGTCTGGATCTGCTCGGGCGCCATTTTGAGGCATGCTGTCTGGCATGTCCTGAAGCCGTTTCGCGCCTCTCGGGGTAAGAAATCTCATCATTTTTTCCTGATTTTTCTTTTGCCTTTGTGTAGACATTGTCTCCGCTGTAGGATGCTTTTTTTTAGTCGATGGATTGGGTCCTGTAATCTTATATATTCCCCGGTCACCGCAGGAGCTCTTCACTTAGGCGTCCAGTCTCCTTGCGTGTTAGGACACGCCCCTCCTAATAATAATAATATTAAAGAGACTTGTTATGTTATTTCCCATTTGTATGGTTTATTTACTCCATTGTACAGCGCTGTGGTATATGTTGGCGCTTTATAAATAATAATAATAATAATATTAAAGAGACTTGTTATGTTATTTACCATTTGTATGGTTTATTTACTCCATTGTACAGTGCTGTGGTATATGTTGGCGCTTTTTAAATAAGAATAATAATATTAAAGAGACTTGTTATGTTATTTCCCATTTTTATGGTTTATTTACTCCATTTTACAGCGCTGTGGAAAATGTTGGCGCTTTATAAATAATAATAATATTAAAGAGACTTGTTATGTTATTTCCCATTTGTATGGTTTATTTACTCCATTGTACAGCGCTGTGGAATATGTTGGCACTTTATAAATAATAATAATAATATTAAAGAGACTTGTTATGTTATTTCCCATTTGTATGGTTTATTTACTCCATTGTACAGCGCAGTGGTATATGTTGGCGCTTTATAAATAATATTAAGGACAAAAATCAAAGGTTTGGGATCCCTCTCAGCGAGAACGGGCAAAGGCTGAAATAGCCGGCCCTATAGGTTGTAACCTACTCAGGAGAGGAATCGCTGTTTTTTGCTCGCTTGCACTATTACAGAGAAAACCTCTCCAATAGCACATTAGACTGGTCCCACCCATAAGGGCAGTCCAGATCCAAATAGCCTGGCAGGTCTCCTCTTTACAAAGAACACAGTGACCACAGACGTACGTTTCAGCCTTCAATGGCCTTGTCAGTACGGTACAGCTAATATCCCTCTAGGTGCAGCTAGCTAGGGACCCACGTCTGGGCATACCCTGCGTACTCATGGAGACAAAAAACAAAGGTTTGGGATCCCTCTCAGCGAGAACGGGCAAAGGCTGAAATAGCCGGCCCTATAGGTTGTAACCTACTCAGGTAAGGAATCACCGTTTTTTGCTCGCTTGCACCATTACAGAGGAAACCTCTCCAATAGCACATTAGACCTTTGTTTTTTGTCTCCATGAGTAAGTAGGGTATGCCCAGATGTGGGTACCTAGCTCGCTGCACCTAGAGGGATATCAGCCGTACCATACTGACGAAGCTATTGAAGGCTGAAACGTACGTCTGTGGTTGCTGTGTTCTTTGTGCAGAGGAGACCTGCCAGGCTATTTGGATCTGGACTGCCCTTATGGGTGGGACCAGTCTAATGTGCTATTGGAGTGGTTTCCTCTGTAATGGTGCAAGTGAGCAAAAAACGGTGATTCCTCTCCTGAGTAGGTTACAAACTATAGGGCCAGCTATTTCAGCCTTTGCCCGTTCTTGGTGAGAGGGATCCCAAATCTTTGTTTTTTGTCTCCATAAATAATGATAATAATAATATAAATGAGACTTGTTATGTTATTTCCCATTTGTATGGTTTATTTACTCCATTGTACAGCGCTGTGGTATATGTTGGCGCTTTATAAATAATAATAATAATAATATTAAAGAGACTTGTTATTTTATTTCCCATTTGTATGGTTTATTTACTCAATTGTACAGCGCTGTGGTATATGTTGGCGCTTTTTAAATAAGAATAATAATATTAAAGAGACTTGTTATGTTATTTCCCATTTGTATGGTTTATTTACTCCATTGTACAGCGCTGTGGAATATGTTGGCACTTTATAAATAATAATAATATTAAAGAGACTTGTTATGTTATTTCCCATTTGTATGGTTTATTTACTCCATTGTACAGCGCTGTGGAATATGTTGGTGCTTTATAAATAATAATAACATTAAAAAAACTTATGTCATTTACCATTTGTAAGGTTTATTTACTCCATTGTACAGCGCTGTGGTATATGTTGGCGCTTTATAAATAATAATAATAATAATATTTTTATTTATTTTTTTTATTTTTTTTATTAATAGTAATTTTTATTGTATTTCACAAAATTAAAACATGGTATTTGCAGATCACAACAGTCTTCTTGTCATTTGTCTAATTTTCTTTTACATTTCACACATTATTGAACAGCATAACAAAACAACCATCATTAAAGATTAAATCTTGGGTGTGATTGTCAGATTTCTAAACATTGGTTAATTTACCATGACATAACCATTTCTTAAATATACTTTGGGAAATTTGTTAGTACTCATTACCAAATATCAGAATTAAATTAAAATGATACGAGTAAACATAAGTAATAGATAATAAATGATAATATTATCAATAAGTAATAATATAATCGATAGATATTTGTACAATCAAAACATTAAAGATGTGGGTGAAAACAGTATATAGGAGAGAAAAAGGAAATCCGAAGAAGTAAAGGTGGGGGAGAGGCACGGAAACCACTGCTGTGTGTGTTGTCTTCCACTAACAGCTTTAGTAGTGATCGGTGTTTGTTCAATTAACTGGATTTTGTGCACTTGTCGCTGGATTGGAATATGAGGTCCATAACTGTAAAATCTATTCATATTTGGTCATATTCCCAACTGTTGCATAGTGAAGGTTTTCTGAATGGAGATTTAAATTAATAAGGTTGTGTAGTTCTTGCTTAGTGGGTATTTTCTTTGATTTCCAATTCCGTGCTATTAAGACTTTTGCTGCTAGTAAAATTTGGCCCGTCATCATTTTAACTGACCACGGATTGCTTGTTGGAAAAATATGAAGTAATGCTAGCTCAGGGCTAGGAGGGTAATTGATATTTGTGATCTTGTTGATGATATTGAAGGTGGTCTTCCATAATTCCTTTATGTGTGGGCACTCCCACCAGATGTGGAGCATGGTACCTGGGTTATTACAGTTCCTCCAACATAAATGGGACACTGATCTGTACATTTTGGCCAATCTGCTTGGAACTAGGTACCATCTGTATAATACTTTTCTAGCAAGTTCCATATGGTTGGCGCAGTGAGAGATCTTCTTTGGGAACATAATAGCTTGACTCCATTGCGTTGGCGTAAGATTAATACCCAGTTCCTGTTCCCATGATTTTATAAAAGGTAGGTTTGTAGACAGTATAGGTTGCATGGATGAGGAATAGCAGATTGATAGGATCTTTTTTGTTTTGTGTATATTTGCACATACTGTAGTAATTTGATGTGGCGTATATGATTGGTCTGTAAGCATACTTGGATATGAATTAAGGGCATGTCTCACTTGCAAATATTTGTAAAAATCTGCTTTGGGAATATGATATTGGGTATGAATTGTATCAAAAGATTTCAGTTGCGAGTTTTGATAGAGGTCTCCTAGAGTTGTAATTCCTTTTGTGTTCCAGGAGTCTAGGTTAATATTTTGTATACATAGTTCTAAACTTCTGATAGGAGTTGCAATTGTGAATTTGTGGAGTTCACTAATATCGGCGGCGAACCGCTTCCAGGTTTTGTATGACAGATTGGTGCTTGAGAGTGGGAAGGTTATATTTCTTTTGGGGACCTTTGTTGACCATAGTAGGTGACAGACTCTTCTAGGAGCTACTAGTATATCCTCTATGTCTACCCACGCTATAGTATTTGGCTGAACATGATGTAGTAATGTTTGGGCCATTCTAGCCGCTTAATAATATTTAGGGATTGAGGGTACGTTTAAGCCTCCTTGATGTATTGGGAGCATTAACCACTTGTTGGCTATCCTTGTGGGTTTATTTGCATGTATGAACCTATGTATAGTGACCTGAATTTCTGCCAGCATAGTTGGTGGTATGTATACCAGAAGGGTTCGGAACATATACAGGAATTTGGGGAGGATCATCATTTTGATGGCCGCTATTCGACCCATCCAAGTGATGAATAATTTCGACCATTCATTCAGTTCTTGTTTCACTTGTTTCCATAAGGTTTTTATGTTATATTCCACTAAATCATGAGGGTCATATGTTAATTTCGTTCCCAAATATGTCACATACTTGTTGCGCCAGTCAAATTTATATTTAAGTTTAAGAGTTGTTATCAGATTCGTATTTAATCCTAGTGGTAGGGCTTGTGTCTTTGATTTATTTACTTTGTGATATGATACTGCACTAAAGTTTGTTAGTGTGTCTTGAAGCTGTACTAATGATGTTTCTGGCTCAGTTAGTGCAATTAGTATATCATCAGCAAAAAGTGCTAGTTTTGAATCGTATTGTGGGGTGAATGGAATTCCTCTGATGTCAGGGTGGGCTCTAATGGCTGCTGCTAAAGGCTCCAGAGCCAACACATAAAGGAGTGGGGATAGCGGGCAGCCCTGTCTAGATCCATTCGTTATCATAAAGGGTTGAGATACAAACCCTGCATAGGATACAGACGCTGATGGAGACGAATACAAGGCCATCACTGCTTTGATATATTCCTCTGGGAATTGAAATTTTAAAAGTACTTTTCTCAAATAACCCCAGTGTAGGCGATCAAAAGCCTTTTCCGCATCAATAGCAAGGAGGAGGCTAGGTATTTTTTGGGATTTTACCCAAGAAATCATATTTATCACTTTTCTGGTGTTATCCGATGCTTGTCGGCCTCCCACAAATCCTACTTGGTCATAATGTAAAATTTTAGGGAGTATCTCTTTAATTCTGTTTGCCATTATTTTAGCATATAGTTTTGTATCGGTATTTAATAACGAAATTGGCCTAAAATTTGGGCATAGAGTTGGAGGTTTCCCCGGCTTGGGGATGGTTGTTATATATGCAGACAACATGGATGGAGGGAAATATCCTTTTGTGCTGCATGCGTGGAATGTTTTAAGTAAATAAGGGGCTAATACATCTGCGAATTTTTTGTAATACAAATTTGTAAACCCATCTGGTCCTGGTGCTTTGTTTAGAGGCAGGTGGGATATGCATGTCACCACTTCCTCTAAAGATATGGGTGCTGTCACATTTTCCATTTGTTGTGTGGTTAGGGAAGGAAGGGAGATTTTGTTCAGAAATTGTTCTATAATTTCTATCGTTGGTTGAGGGGTAGATTGGTCCTCTGCAGAGGCGTCGCTAGGGGTGGGCTAAGGGGGCTGAAGCCCCGAATGTAATGATCAAAGCCCCGAGTCTCTGCAGCTCCGTTATAGCTCCGCCCCCTGATATCACACAGACAGTGTGTGAAAGCCCTGCACTGATAGGATGCAGGGTGATGTGTCAGCCAATCAGTGCAGGGCTTTTACACAGCATCATCACTGTGTGTGAAAGCCCTGCACTGATAGGATGCTGGGTGATGTGTCAGCCAATCAGTGCAGGGCTTTTACACAGCATCATCACTGTGTGTGAAAGCCCTGCACTGATAGGAGGCTGAGTGATGTGTCAGCCAATCAGTGCAGGGCTTTTACACAGCATCATTACTGTGTGTGAAAGCCCTGCACTGATAGGATGCTGAGTGATGTGTCAGCCAATCAGTGCAGGGCTTTTACACAGCATCATTACTGTGTGTGAAAGCCCTTCACTGATAGGATGCTGAGTGATGTGTCAGCCAATCAGTGCAGGGCTTTTACACAGCATCATTACTGTGTGTGAAAGCCCTGCACTGATAGGATGCTGAGTGATGTGTCAGCCAATCAGTGCAGGGCTTTTACACAGCATCATTACTGTGTGTGAAAGCCCTGCACTGATAGGATGCTGAGTGATGTGTCAGCCAATCAGTGCAGGGCTTTTACACAGCATCATTACTGTGTGTGAAAGCCCTGCACTGATAGGATGCTGAGTGATGTGTCAGCCAATCAGTGCAGGGCTTTTACACAGCATCATTACTGTGTGTGAAAGCCCTGCACTGATAGGAGGCTGAGTGATGTGTCAGCCAATCAGTGCAGGGCTTTTACACAGCATGGTCCCTGTGTGTGACTGCAGGGATGTGAGGGAAGCTCCACGTGGGACAGTGAAGCAGCTCTGAAGATATCATTACCGGCTGTCACCTTGTGGGAGATGCAGAGCAGGTCTATTCCCACTCAGGTAAGCTCTGGGTATGGTGGAGAGAAGGGGAGGGTTGGGGGTCACTTATTTACATCCACCTTTGTGTATTTAAGCTATATATTGTTGGTTTGAGGTTCCTTATTACAGGACTACTAAACAGCATAGGAATGATTCATGTTACATGTGTGTGTATATATATATATAAATCACTTCTTTACATCCACCTTTGTGTATTTAAGCTATATATTGTTGGTTTGAGGTTCCTTATTACAGGACTACTAAACAGCATAGGAATGATTCATGTTACATGTGTAAATATATATATATATATATAAATCACTTATTTACATCCACCTTCGTGTATTTAAGCTATATATTGTTGGTTTGAGATTCCTTATTACAGGACTGCCAAACAGCATAGGAATGATTCATGTTACATGTGTAAATATATATATATATATAAATCACTTATTTACATCCACCTTCGTGTATTTAAGCTATATATTGTTGGTTTGAGATTCCTTATTACAGGACTGCTAAACAGCATAGGAATGATTCATGTTACATGTGTAAATATATATATATATATAAATCACTTATTTACATCCACCTTTGTGTATTTAAGCTATATATTGTTGGTTTGAGATTCCTTATTACAGGACTACTAAACAGCATAGGAATGATTCATGTTACATGTGTAAATATATATATATATATATAAATCACTTATTTACATCCACCTTTGTGTATTTAAGCTATATATTGTTGGTTTGAGATTCCTTATTACAGGACTGCCAAACAGCATAGGAATGATTCATGTTACATGTGTAAATATATATATATAAAAATCACTTCTTTACATCCACCTTTGTGTATTTAAGCTATATATTGTTGGTTTGAGATTCCTTATTACAGGACTGCTAAACAGCATAGGAATGATTCATGTTACATGTGTAAATATATATATATATAAATCACTTCTTTACATCCACCTTTGTGTATTTAAGCTATATATTGTTGGTTTGAGGTTCCTTATTACAGGACTGCTAAACAGCATAGGAATGATTCATGTTACATGTGTAAATATATATATATATAAATCACTTCTTTACATCCACCTTTGTGTATTTAAGCTATTTATTGTTGGTTTGAGGTTCCTTATTACAGGACTACTAAACAGCATAGGAATGATTCATGTTACATGTGTAAATATATATATATATATATATAAATCACTTATTTACATCCACCTTCGTGTATTTAAGCTATATATTGTTGGTTTGAGGTTCCTTATTACAGGACTGCTAAACAGCATAGGAATGATTCATGTTACATGTGTAAATATATATATATATAAATCACTTCTTTACATCCACCTTTGTGTATTTAAGCTATATATTGTTGGTTTGAGGTTCCTTATTACAGGACTGCTAAACAGCATAGGAATGATTCATGTTACATGTGTAAATATATATATATATAAATCACTTATTTACATCCACCTTCGTGTATTTAAGCTATATATTGTTGGTTTGAGATTCCTTATTACAGGACTGCCAAACAGCATAGGAATGATTCATGTTACATGTGTAAATATATATATATATATATAAATCACTTCTTTACATCCACCTTTGTGTATTTAAGCTATATATTGTTGGTTTGAGGTTCCTTATTACAGGACTGCTAAACAGCATAGGAATGATTCATGTTACATGTGTAAATATATATATATATAAATCACTTATTTACATCCACCTTCGTGTATTTAAGCTATATATTGTTGGTTTGAGATTCCTTATTACAGGACTGCCAAACAGCATAGGAATGATTCATGTTACATGTGTAAATATATATATATATAAATCACTTATTTACATCCACCTTTGTGTATTTAAGCTATATATTGTTGGTTTGAGATTCCTTATTACAGGACTACTAAACAGCATAGGAATGATTCATGTTACATATGTGTGTATATATATATATATATAACATAAATCCTTCCTATGCTGTTTGTCAGTCCTGTAATAAGCAACCTCAAACCAACAATATATAGCTTAAATACAGAAAGGTGGATGTAAATAAGTGATTTATGCTATATATGCATAATGCTTTATACTATATATATATGTATATATTTATATTCATAAATCATTCCTATCCTGTTTAGCAGTCCTGTAATAAATAACGTCACACGTGTGTTATGTGTATGTGTGACATGTTTTATTACAGGACTGCCAAACAGCATAGGAAGGATTTATATCAGGGCTTGACAAATTTTATTTAGTTTTAGTAGCCAGCAAAAAAATTTAGGAGCCAGACAATGGCACATCAGAAAAGCATACATACACAGAGACAATCACATGCACACACCTCACAGACATCCAGTCAGTCACATACACAGCCAGTTACACACACACACCAGTCAGCAAGTTTTATTTCTTTTTTAAATAAAAAAATAATTCCTTAATGTGTCCCACACGTCACATGCACAGCCAGTTACATACATATTCACATACAACACATACACAGCCAGTTACATACATATTCACATACAACACATACACAGCCAGTTACATACATACACATACAACACATACACAGCCAGTTACATACATACACACACAACACATACACAGCCAGTTACATACATATACACACACTCTCGCTCACACTGACATGCACACACTCTCGCTCACACTGACATGCACACACTCTCGCTCACACTGACATGCACACACTCTCGATCACACTGACATGCAAACACTCTCGCTCACACTGACATGCACACACTCTCGCTCACACTGTGTGAGGAGAGCTATACTGGATGAAGACCAAAAATGCAGGATGGTACAATACAGATATATTTATTGACAGGGGTTAAATGCAGGAACTTGCAGCAGTTGTAATCCACACTGACAGGGTTTAAATGCAGGAACTTGCAGCAGTTGTAATCCACACTGACAGGGTTTAAATGCAGGAACTTGCAGCAGTTGTAATCCACACTGACAGGGGTTAAATGCAGGAACTTGCAGTAGTTGTAATCCACACTGATAATAAGCAAAACGATAACAGTCCAAGATCAGGGGCAATAGAGAGGTAGCAAAACGAGAGACAAGCCGGGGTCAGGTTACCAGAGAATCAGAATGACGAGAAACAGTCCAGGTATCAAGGGGCACAGGCAGACAGAAGGGTAGTCAGGAAATCCAGGTTCAGCAACAATCAAATATAAGGAAACGCTAGGCTATCGAAATACACTAGAATCACCCAGCACTGTTTGCTTGGTGATTCTGACTTTTAAATCTTCCCGCGCCTCGCGGGTATGCGACGTGCGTGACGTCATCGGGCGCGCGCCTCCATGGAGACAGATCACATGATGACGTGGACGCGCTGGCAAGCGCGTGTGACGGATCTCGGCTGGGAGAGAAGTTGTACTCAGGGGAGCTGCTGCGGGGAAGAACCTGACAGTTCCCCCTCCCAAAGCGAGACCTCCGGGCTCGCCACTGGCCAGGACGATTGGGATGACGATCATGAAAGGCATGGACCAAATCATCAGCGTGAACAAGTTCAGCCGGTTCCCAAGATCTGTCGCTCTCACCATATCCTTTCCAGTGTATGAGGTATTGAAGCCGACCACGATGAAGGCGAGAATCCAACACCTCCTCTACTTCATACTCCTCCATACCATCGACCAAAACCGGATCTGGGGGGGACCCCCGTCTCCCCGGAAAAAGGTTAGCCACCCACGGTTTGAGCAAGGAGACGTGAAACACCGGGTGGATCCTCATAGATGCAGGTAAGCGTAGTTTCATGACCAGAGGAGATATAACCTCGATGATGGGGAAAGGACCAAGGAATCGAGGACCCAATTTCTTCGTGGGACAGGAGAGTTTTAGGTGTTTAGTGGATAACCACACCTTGTCGCCCGGCTTGTACACAGGAGCATCCGTCCGATGTCGGTCTGCGAAGGCTTTGTATCGTTGTTGAGAGTGGAGAAGAGTATCACGGAGTAAGGCAAATGTGCGGGTGATATTACGTATATGAACAGAAGCGGAGGGAACGGTGCTTGGGATAGGGGACCCAGGGAGCATTGAAGGGTGAAAGCCATAGTTGAGAAAAAATGGGGACTTTCCCGTTGAGCTGTGGATGTGATTGTTATAAGCGAATTCCGCCAGCGGCAAATACTTGCTCCAGTCATCTTGAAGATGCGTGGTGAAGCAGCGTAGGTATTGTTCAAGAGTTTGATTGGTGCGCTCCGTCTGACCGTTACTTTGGGGATGAAAAGCCGTAGTGAGAGAACGATCGATATGTAATTCCGTACAGAAAGCCTTCCAGAAATGAGAGGTGAATTGAGTCCCCCGGTCCGACACCAAGTTTTCGGGTAGGCCATGCAATCTAAAAACTTCTCTTATGAAGAGGTCCGCAGTTTCTGTAGCCGAGGGTAGGTGAGTATACGGGATGAAGTGTGCCATTCTGGTAAAGCGATCCACAGTGACCATCAGTGTATTGTATCGTTGGGACCGGGGTAGATCTGTAATGAAGTCCACGGAGACATCACTCCAGGGTCTAGCGGGAATCGGCAAAGGTTGAAGAAGACCTGAGGGTTTCTGGTGTCTTTCTTTCGCACGGGCGCAAGTATCACAGGAAGCAACAAATCTCATGACATCCTCTTGTAGGTCAGGCCACCAAAAAGTTCTGGTAATGAGATCTTTGGTCTGTCGGACACCGCCGTGCCCCGCTGTAGGGGAATCATGAAAGTATTGGAGGACTTGTAAACGGACCTCAGGGGGAACGTATGCTTTGTCTTGGTAAAAATATAGTCCTTGACGGTGTGTCAATTGGTCAGGATGGGGTACACTAGGGGTCGAAGGATGATCACGGAGAGCCTCCCAAATTGATTGTGTGGCGTTCAAGAAGTGTTCAGATTGAAGTATGGTACTCGATCTCTCACCTTGAGGCTCTTCGGGTTCAGACATACGTGATAAAGCATCGGCTTTCAAATTACGGGATCCTGGACGATACGTGATATGGAGGTTGAAGCGTGTGAAGAAGAGTGCCCATCTGGCTTGTCTAGGTTGTAGTCTCCTAGCGGTACGTAGATACTCCAGGTTTTTGTGGTCCGTAAAGACGGTCACAGGAAAAAGGGCACCCTCCAATAGGTGTCTCCACTCCTCCAATGCAAGTTTTATCGCCAGTAGTTCTCTCTCACCTATATTGTAGTTTCTTTCTGCCGGTGACAGAGTCCTGGAGAAGAAGGCCACAGGATGTAATTTTCCATCTTCCTTGTGCCTCTGGGAAAGGATCGCACCAACTGCTGAATCGGATGCGTCCACCTCAAGTGTAAAGGCGCCGGAAGGATCTGGAAGGATTAGAATAGGAGCTGTGGTAAAACAAGTCTTCAGAGTATTGAAAGCCTCCTGTGCTGTTTTAGTCCAGAAAAACAATCTGTTCTTGGAAGTCAAGGCGGTAATAGGTTGTATGACCTTAGAAAAGTTTCTGATGAATTTCCTATAAAAATTTGCGAAACCCACAAACCTCTGTACACTCTTCTTATTAGAGGGTGTAGGCCAGTCTCGTATTGCAGTAATCTTCTTGGGGTCCATCTGGATGTTATTTGGAGACAAAATGAAACCCAGGAATTCCACTGATTTACTCTCAAATTCACATTTTTCCAGTTTAGCGTATAGCTGATGTTGTCTCAGGCGGGTGAGAACTGTATGTACATGTTGTCTGTGTGTCTCTAATGATGGGGAATAGATGAGAATATCATCAAGATAGATGATCACAAAGCGGTCCAGAATATCTCGAAAGATGTCATTGACAAAATGCTGAAAGGTAGCTGGTGCGTTGCAAAGTCCAAATGGCATAACTTTGTACTCAAAATGTCCATAACGTGATCTGAAGGCCGTTTTCCACTCATCCCCCTTCCTGATACGTACTAGGTTATACGCTCCTCGCAGATCGATTTTCGTGAAGAACTGTGCTGTGCGGAGATGATCCAATAATTCCGAAATGAGGGGTAGTGGGTAACGATTCTTCGTAGTAATATTATTAAGCTCTCTGTAATCTATACAGGGGCGCAATCCACCATCCTTCTTTTTGACAAAGAAAATACCCGCACCCGCAGGAGAGGTGGAGGGTCTTTTAAAACCTTTGGCTAGGTTGTCTTCTATATAGTTTTTCAGTGCAGTGAGTTCGGGTTCAGCGAGGGGGTAGATTCTTCCAAAAGGAATGGGTGCTCCTGGAAGAAGATCAATTGGGCAGTCATAATTCCGTTGAGGAGGGAGTGAGTCTGCCTTCTTTTTCTCAAACACATCCTGAAATTGAGAGTAGGCTGAAGGTAGAGTAGGGAGTGATTTTGACTCAGAAGTAAAACACGCAATGTTTTTAAACAGGCACTTGTTGATGCAAAGATTAGAGGTAAATGTAAGTATGCCGGATCCCCAGTTGATGATGGGATTGTGTAACCGAAGCCATGGAAGTCCCAGTATGATAGAGAATATAGGCGCTGGTACGATGTCGAATTGAATGATCTCCCTATGTCCTTCGCCAATCGTCATGACCAGAGGGATGGTTTCATGTGTAATGGGACCAGTTTTCAAAGGACTCCCATCTACCAGTTGGATGTGCATGGGTGATTTCTTCTTACGGGTAGGAATTGCGATGGCCTTGACCAGATCAGTGTCGATGAAGCAACCGCTGGCTCCGGAATCCACCATCGCCATCATGGGAATAGGACCTTTAGTCCACTGTAAGGAAAGAGGAATGGAAAGATGAGGGGCCTTATCTGTAGATGACACCGTATTATTCTCATGAGAAGAGGAAGTTGTCTTACCATCTGTGAGTCGTTTACGGGCACGACATTCCTTGTACATATGTCCTGGTTTACCGCAGTACAGACAGAGATTCAGGTTTCTACGTCTGGTCTTCTCTTCTGTAGAGAGGGGACCTCGGACTAGTCCAATCTGCATAGGCTCATCTGTGTTTTGCGGAATTGGGGTTCTGGACTCGTATAGTGGTGGGCTGTAAGATGATTCCGCAGAGTTAGGAGTGTTGGACCGTTCTGCTCTTCGTTCGCGTAGTCTGCGGTCTATCTGGGTGATTAGACGGGTAAGGTCATCCAATGAGGAAGGTATGCCAACACGAGCTAATTCGTCCTTAAGACCATCGGATAGTCCCAGACGGAACTGGTCTAGGAGTGCCGATTCGTTCCAAGTGGTCTCTAATGCAAGTCTGCGGAATTCAGTTATAAACTCCTCCACCGGTCGACGGCCTTGTCTCAGAGCACGAATGGCATTAGTAGCTGAAGTGACTCTGAAAGGATCTTCGTATAAAGAGTCTAATGCTTGTCGGAAAGAACCCCAAGTGTCAAGGACCGGACTGTTGGTGTGGAGGAGATGGTGAGCCCATAGTTGTGGTTCGTCCAGGAGAAGCGAGATTACTGTATGTACCCTCACATAGTCAGAGGCATACGTACGAGGACGAAGGTTAAACAGGATCTGGCAAGAAGTGATGAAAGTACGATACTTCTGTCTATTGCCTGTGAATTTCTCTGGTAAGACAACTTGTGGTTCAGATGCGATAGCCCCTTCCAGAAAAATAGGGGTTGGAGGAGGTGCATGCGCCGCCACTGCGGGTTCAGGGGCATTACCTTGTAGGTGTTGGATCTGTTGTTGTAGGTTTGCTTGTCCTGTCTGTAGGTCTTGTACTGACTGGTTGAGAGTGACTAATTGTTGAGTGAGAGCAGCAATAGCGTCGGTTAGTCCCGCGGTCTCCATGATAAGGCTTGGTGATTATGTGAGGAGAGCTATACTGGATGAAGACCAAAAATGCAGGATGGTACAATACAGATATATTTATTGACAGGGGTTAAATGCAGGAACTTGCAGCAGTTGTAATCCACACTGACAGGGTTTAAATGCAGGAACTTGCAGCAGTTGTAATCCACACTGACAGGGTTTAAATGCAGGAACTTGCAGCAGTTGTAATCCACACTGACAAGGTTTAAATGCAGGAACTTGCAGCAGTTGTAATACACACTGACAGGGGTTAAATGCAGGAACTTGCAGTAGTTGTAATCCACACTGATAATAAGCAAAACGATAACAGTCCAAGATCAGGGGCAATAGAGAGGTAGCAAAACGAGAGACAAGCCGGGGTCAGGTTACCAGAGAATCAGAATGACGAGAAACAGTCCAGGTATCAAGGGGCACAGGCAGACAGAAGGGTAGTCAGGAAATCCAGGTTCAGCAACAATCAAATATAAGGAAACGCTAGGCTATCGAAATACACGAGAATCACCAAGCACTGTTTGCTTGGTGATTCTGACTTTTAAATCTTCCCGCGCCTCGCGGGTATGCGACGTGCGTGACGTCATCGGGCGCGCGCCTCCATGGAGACAGATCACATGATGAGGTGGACGCGCTGGCAAGCGCGTGTGACGGATCTCGGCTGGGAGAGAAGTTGTACTCAGGGGAGCTGCTGCGGGGAAGAACCTGACACACTGACATGCACACACCCTCGCTCACACTCACATGCAGACACTCTCGCTCACACTGACATGCACACACTCTCACCCACACTGACATGCACACACTGACACTGACATGCACACACTGACATGCACATATTCACACTGACATGCACACACTCTCACTCACACTGACATGCACACACTCTCACCCACACTGACATGCACACACTGACACTGACATGCACACACTGACACTGACATGCACACACTGACACTGACATGCACACACTGACACTGACATGCACACACTGACACTGACATGCACACACTGACACTGACATGCACACACTGACACTGACATGCACACACTGACACACTGACACTGACATGCACACACTGACACTGACATGCACACACTGACACTGACATGCACACACTCACACTGACATGCACACACTCACACTGACATGCACACACTCACACTGACATGCACACACTCACACTGACATGCACACACTCACACTGACATGCACACACTCACACTGACATGGACACACTCTCACTCACACTGACATGGACACACTCACACTGACATGCACATACTCACACTGACATACACACACTCACACTGACATGCACACACTCTCACTCACACTGACATGCACACACTCTCACTCACACTGACATGTACACACTCTCACTCACACTGACATGCACACACTCTCACTCACACTGACATGCACACACTCTCACTCACACTGACATGCACACACTCTCACTCACACTGACATGCACACACTCTCACTCACACTGACATGCACATACTCACACTGACATACACACACTCTCACTCACACTGACATGCACATACTCACACTGACATGCACACACTCACACTGACATACACACACTCATTCACACACTGTCAGGTTTTTAACTTACCTGCTGCAGGCATCTCTTTGCTTTGAGCTCAGTGTGAAGGAGGTCTCAGCCAATCATGGGAGGCTTCGGAACTCTCAGCCGATTAGGAGAGTTGAGAAGTCTCACCTGATTGGCTGAGACCTCCTTCAATCAAGCTCCCCTGGACGCAGCTGCCCCGTTGAAGGACCGGCCCTGTGAAGGCTCCTAAATTATAAAACTGTCATGAAGCTCAGAGCGGTGAGCATATATTGGTAAGTGCCCGTATGCTTCCATTTAAAAAACTAAAAAAGTCTTATGTGCTATAGCCCCAGATCTTTTGGAAACCTAGCAACGCCTCTGGTCCTCTGATAAATTATATAGTTTGGAATAGTATTTTGCAAAGATGTTAGGGATGTTAGCTGGGTTTACAATCTTTTCTCCTGTATCAGAATATATATATGGGATAGCCTGTTTTGCTATCCCATAGGATTATTGAGGAAATTAGTGAAAAAGAGAAAAAGAAAAGGAAAAGAGAAGAGAAACAAAACATTTGGTGCCAAGGAGTGGCACACAGATCCTTGTGCATTGTAAAAAATTACATTAAATACAAATAGATTATTCACTGTACTCACAGTCCTCGTCCCCAGACGAGGGGGTGGATTAATTTTAAACATTTTTAAATTCAAACTTCTGCGTAACTTTTGGACCGGGGAATAGTCCAACATAACTTATTGTTATCTTATTTTAGACCTATGCTTATTCAGATAATTCTAGAGCCTTTTCTATGAATCTATGGTGGTAAATATATTGATGGGGCATATATCATTATTCGACTCTTTGTTTGATATATTTAACCCTCTCTTATTAGCAGGATTCCAATGCTCCTATCTTTGCTACCTATCTTACTTAACTGAATACGGTAAGCAACTATTGATATGTCTTTCCCCCTTACTCCTTATAAACGAAATATTATATTAAGGCATTATGGGATTTAGTCGTGTATCCAGAGGTTAGTAGACAGATCACTTATTATAGCCGTAGTTTGGGAGAGATCTCAATTTGGCTGTCCTTGTCTGCTTAATGGATCCTGTTGTCTTCTTCCTTCCTGTAACATTTAGAACCACCAAGTTAAGGATAAGGATACATGGATCGTTCACAGGTATCTACAGCAGTCTTAGATAATTCAGCTTCTCCGATGTTGGAAATCTTGCTGTATATTGTTATGTATGTATGTTCCAAAGGTTTTGGGCTTATAGTCCTACGATCAACCTTCCGAGATGATGTATCAGGTAAGTTATTCCGACCCTGGGTTGGGTGATGCTTGGAGTGAGGTTCTTTTCCCTTTCGGTGGAACTACATTCCATTCTTTTTCTAGTCTCGGTTTTTTGGGCATAGTAGGATCTCCTGGGTTTTGTATCGGGATGTTCCACTGCTGTAGTATTCGCATGCCTTCCTCTTTTGTGGCAATTGTGGTGGTCGTCCCGTTCCTCGTAATGATGATTTTGACTGGGTAGCCCCACTTGTATTTGATGCCTGCTTCTCGGAAAGCTAAGGTAACATACCTCAGTTCTCTTCTTTGCATCAATGTCGTAGCTGTCCGCAAAGATTTTCACTTTCGTGAAGGGATCTGGTAGGTTACTCTCTTGTCTGCTGGCACGTAAAACCTCTTCTTTGATATGGAAGTAATGCATCCTCAGGATTACATCCCTCGGTACCTCTGATGGTAGGTTACGTGGCTTCGGGATCCTGTGGATTCTGTCTATGAGTAGATCATGACTTGAGGTTTCTGGTAGGAGTGTGGAAAATAGTGCTGAGGCCCAATCTTGCAGTCGCGTTGGATGCACTTCCTCTGGGACCCCCCTGAGTCTCAGGTTATTCCGTCTCGATCGATTTTTCAAGATCTCCTACCTTCTCTGTCAACCATTTCACCTCATTTTTCAACTTATCCTGGTGGTCAGCTAGAGAATTCTGTACTGTCACCGTGTCGTTCAGTTTCATTTCCACTTTGTTTGTTCGATCTCCCAGTTCTTTCAGTTCAGCTGTAAAAAGATGCGTGAACGCTTGAATGTCATCTTTTATTTGAGTTCTGAGGGTTGTAAACATTTTTTTTATATCTCCCATAGGAGCCATCATCGGGGCTGATGAGCATGATGCCGCTTCATCGAGTTCAGATGTGTCATCCTCGTCTGGATCTGCTCGGGCGCCATTTTGAGGCATGCTGTCTGGCATGTCCTGAAGCCGTTTCGCGCCTCTCGGGGTAAGAAATCTCATCATTTTTTCCTGATTTTTCTTTTGCCTTTAGGTAGACATTGTCTCCGCTGTAGGATGCTTTTTTTTAGTCGATGGATTGGGTCCTGTAATCTTATATATTCCCCGGTCACCGCAGGAGCTCTTCACTTAGGCGTCCAGTCTCCTTGCGTGTTAGGACACGCCCCTCCTAATAATAATAATATTAAAGAGACTTGTTATGTTATTTCCCATTTGTATGGTTTATTTACTCCATTGTACAGCGCTGTGGAATATGTTGGCACTTTATAAATAATAATAATAATATTAAAGAGACTTGTTATGTTATTTCCCATTTGTATGGTTTATTTACTCCATTGTACAGCGCTGTGGTATATGTTGGCGCTTTATAAATAATAATAATATTAAAGAGACTTGTTATGTTATTTCCCATTTGTAAGGTTTATTTACTCCATTGTACAGCGCTGTGGTATATGTTGGCGCTTTATAAATAATATTAAGGACAAAAATCAAAGGTTTGGGATCCCTCTCAGCGAGAACGGGCAAAGGCTGAAATAGCCGGCCCTATAGGTTGTAACCTACTCAGGAGAGGAATCGCTGTTTTTTGCTCGCTTGCACTATTACAGAGAAAACCTCTCCAATAGCACATTAGACTGGTCCCACCCATAAGGGCAGTCCAGATCCAAATAGCCTGGCAGGTCTCCTCTTTACAAAGAACACAGTGACCACAGACGTACGTTTCAGCCTTCAATGGCCTTGTCAGTACGGTACAGCTAATATCCCTCTAGGTGCAGCTAGCTAGGGACCCACGTCTGGGCATACCCTGATTACTCATGGAGACAAAAAACAAAGGTTTGGGATCCCTCTCAGCGAGAACGGGCAAAGGCTGAAATAGCCGGCCCTATAGGTTGTAACCTACTCAGGTAAGGAATCACCGTTTTTTGCTCGCTTGCACCATTACAGAGGAAACCTCTCCAATAGCACATTAGACCTTTGTTTTTTGTCTCCATGAGTAAGTAGGGTATGCCCAGATGTGGGTACCTAGCTCGCTGCACCTAGAGGGATATCAGCCGTACCATACTGACGAAGCTATTGAAGGCTGAAACGTACGTCTGTGGTTGCTGTGTTCTTCGTGCAGAGGAGACCTGCCAGGCTATTTGGATCTGGACTGCCCTTATGGGTGGGACCAGTCTAATGTGCTATTGGAGTGGTTTCCTCTGTAATGGTGCAAGTGAGCAAAAAACGGTGATTCCTCTCCTGAGTAGGTTACAAACTATAGGGCCAGCTATTTCAGCCTTTGCCCGTTCTTGGTGAGAGGGATCCCAAATCTTTGTTTTTTGTCTCCATAAATAATGATAATAATAATTACGTGGCTTCGGGATCCTGTGGATTCTGTCTATGAGTAGATCATGACTTGAGGTTTCTGGTAGGAGTGTGGAAAATAGTGCTGAGGCCCAATCTTGCAGTCGCGTTGGATGCACTTCCTCTGGGACCCCCCTGAGTCTCAGGTTATTCCGTCTCGATCGATTTTTCAAGATCTCCTACCTTCTCTGTCAACCATTTCACCTCATTTTTCAACTTATCCTGGTGGTCAGCTAGAGAATTCTGTACTGTCACCGTGTCGTTCAGTTTCATTTCCACTTTGTTTGTTCGATCTCCCAGTTCTTTCAGTTCAGCTGTAAAAAGATGCGTGAACGCTTGAATGTCATCTTTTATTTGAGTTCTGAGGGTTGTAAACATTTTTTTTATATCTCCCATAGGAGCCATCATCGGGGCTGATGAGCATGATGCCGCTTCATCGAGTTCAGATGTGTCATCCTCGTCTGGATCTGCTCGGGCGCCATTTTGAGGCATGCTGTCTGGCATGTCCTGAAGCCGTTTCGCGCCTCTCGGGGTAAGAAATCTCATCATTTTTTCCTGATTTTTCTTTTGCCTTTGTGTAGACATTGTCTCCGCTGTAGGATGCTTTTTTTTAGTCGATGGATTGGGTCCTGTAATCTTATATATTCCCCGGTCACCGCAGGAGCTCTTCACTTAGGCGTCCAGTCTCCTTGCGTGTTAGGACACGCCCCTCCTAATAATAATAATATTAAAGAGACTTGTTATGTTATTTCCCATTTGTATGGTTTATTTACTCCATTGTACAGCGCTGTGGTATATGTTGGCGCTTTATAAATAATAATAATAATAATATTAAAGAGACTTGTTATGTTATTTACCATTTGTATGGTTTATTTACTCCATTGTACAGTGCTGTGGTATATGTTGGCGCTTTTTAAATAAGAATAATAATATTAAAGAGACTTGTTATGTTATTTCCCATTTTTATGGTTTATTTACTCCATTTTACAGCGCTGTGGAAAATGTTGGCGCTTTATAAATAATAATAATATTAAAGAGACTTGTTATGTTATTTCCCATTTGTATGGTTTATTTACTCCATTGTACAGCGCTGTGGAATATGTTGGCACTTTATAAATAATAATAATAATATTAAAGAGACTTGTTATGTTATTTCCCATTTGTATGGTTTATTTACTCCATTGTACAGCGCAGTGGTATATGTTGGCGCTTTATAAATAATATTAAGGACAAAAATCAAAGGTTTGGGATCCCTCTCAGCGAGAACGGGCAAAGGCTGAAATAGCCGGCCCTATAGGTTGTAACCTACTCAGGAGAGGAATCGCTGTTTTTTGCTCGCTTGCACTATTACAGAGAAAACCTCTCCAATAGCACATTAGACTGGTCCCACCCATAAGGGCAGTCCAGATCCAAATAGCCTGGCAGGTCTCCTCTTTACAAAGAACACAGTGACCACAGACGTACGTTTCAGCCTTCAATGGCCTTGTCAGTACGGTACAGCTAATATCCCTCTAGGTGCAGCTAGCTAGGGACCCACGTCTGGGCATACCCTGCGTACTCATGGAGACAAAAAACAAAGGTTTGGGATCCCTCTCAGCGAGAACGGGCAAAGGCTGAAATAGCCGGCCCTATAGGTTGTAACCTACTCAGGTAAGGAATCACCGTTTTTTGCTCGCTTGCACCATTACAGAGGAAACCTCTCCAATAGCACATTAGACCTTTGTTTTTTGTCTCCATGAGTAAGTAGGGTATGCCCAGATGTGGGTACCTAGCTCGCTGCACCTAGAGGGATATCAGCCGTACCATACTGACGAAGCTATTGAAGGCTGAAACGTACGTCTGTGGTTGCTGTGTTCTTTGTGCAGAGGAGACCTGCCAGGCTATTTGGATCTGGACTGCCCTTATGGGTGGGACCAGTCTAATGTGCTATTGGAGTGGTTTCCTCTGTAATGGTGCAAGTGAGCAAAAAACGGTGATTCCTCTCCTGAGTAGGTTACAAACTATAGGGCCAGCTATTTCAGCCTTTGCCCGTTCTTGGTGAGAGGGATCCCAAATCTTTGTTTTTTGTCTCCATAAATAATGATAATAATAATATAAATGAGACTTGTTATGTTATTTCCCATTTGTATGGTTTATTTACTCCATTGTACAGCGCTGTGGTATATGTTGGCGCTTTATAAATAATAATAATAATAATATTAAAGAGACTTGTTATTTTATTTCCCATTTGTATGGTTTATTTACTCAATTGTACAGCGCTGTGGTATATGTTGGCGCTTTTTAAATAAGAATAATAATATTAAAGAGACTTGTTATGTTATTTCCCATTTGTATGGTTTATTTACTCCATTGTACAGCGCTGTGGAATATGTTGGCACTTTATAAATAATAATAATATTAAAGAGACTTGTTATGTTATTTCCCATTTGTATGGTTTATTTACTCCATTGTACAGCGCTGTGGAATATGTTGGTGCTTTATAAATAATAATAACATTAAAAAAACTTATGTCATTTACCATTTGTAAGGTTTATTTACTCCATTGTACAGCGCTGTGGTATATGTTGGCGCTTTATAAATAATAATAATAATAATATTTTTATTTATTTTTTTTATTTTTTTTATTAATAGTAATTTTTATTGTATTTCACAAAATTAAAACATGGTATTTGCAGATCACAACAGTCTTCTTGTCATTTGTCTAATTTTCTTTTACATTTCACACATTATTGAACAGCATAACAAAACAACCATCATTAAAGATTAAATCTTGGGTGTGATTGTCAGATTTCTAAACATTGGTTAATTTACCATGACATAACCATTTCTTAAATATACTTTGGGAAATTTGTTAGTACTCATTACCAAATATCAGAATTAAATTAAAATGATACGAGTAAACATAAGTAATAGATAATAAATGATAATATTATCAATAAGTAATAATATAATCGATAGATATTTGTACAATCAAAACATTAAAGATGTGGGTGAAAACAGTATATAGGAGAGAAAAAGGAAATCCGAAGAAGTAAAGGTGGGGGAGAGGCACGGAAACCACTGCTGTGTGTGTTGTCTTCCACTAACAGCTTTAGTAGTGATCGGTGTTTGTTCAATTAACTGGATTTTGTGCACTTGTCGCTGGATTGGAATATGAGGTCCATAACTGTAAAATCTATTCATATTTGGTCATATTCCCAACTGTTGCATAGTGAAGGTTTTCTGAATGGAGATTTAAATTAATAAGGTTGTGTAGTTCTTGCTTAGTGGGTATTTTCTTTGATTTCCAATTCCGTGCTATTAAGACTTTTGCTGCTAGTAAAATTTGGCCCGTCATCATTTTAACTGACCACGGATTGCTTGTTGGAAAAATATGAAGTAATGCTAGCTCAGGGCTAGGAGGGTAATTGATATTTGTGATCTTGTTGATGATATTGAAGGTGGTCTTCCATAATTCCTTTATGTGTGGGCACTCCCACCAGATGTGGAGCATGGTACCTGGGTTATTACAGTTCCTCCAACATAAATGGGACACTGATCTGTACATTTTGGCCAATCTGCTTGGAACTAGGTACCATCTGTATAATACTTTTCTAGCAAGTTCCATATGGTTGGCGCAGTGAGAGATCTTCTTTGGGAACATAATAGCTTGACTCCATTGCGTTGGCGTAAGATTAATACCCAGTTCCTGTTCCCATGATTTTATAAAAGGTAGGTTTGTAGACAGTATAGGTTGCATGGATGAGGAATAGCAGATTGATAGGATCTTTTTTGTTTTGTGTATATTTGCACATACTGTAGTAATTTGATGTGGCGTATATGATTGGTCTGTAAGCATACTTGGATATGAATTAAGGGCATGTCTCACTTGCAAATATTTGTAAAAATCTGCTTTGGGAATATGATATTGGGTATGAATTGTATCAAAAGATTTCAGTTGCGAGTTTTGATAGAGGTCTCCTAGAGTTGTAATTCCTTTTGTGTTCCAGGAGTCTAGGTTAATATTTTGTATACATAGTTCTAAACTTCTGATAGGAGTTGCAATTGTGAATTTGTGGAGTTCACTAATATCGGCGGCGAACCGCTTCCAGGTTTTGTATGACAGATTGGTGCTTGAGAGTGGGAAGGTTATATTTCTTTTGGGGACCTTTGTTGACCATAGTAGGTGACAGACTCTTCTAGGAGCTACTAGTATATCCTCTATGTCTACCCACGCTATAGTATTTGGCTGAACATGATGTAGTAATGTTTGGGCCATTCTAGCCGCTTAATAATATTTAGGGATTGAGGGTACGTTTAAGCCTCCTTGATGTATTGGGAGCATTAACCACTTGTTGGCTATCCTTGTGGGTTTATTTGCATGTATGAACCTATGTATAGTGACCTGAATTTCTGCCAGCATAGTTGGTGGTATGTATACCAGAAGGGTTCGGAACATATACAGGAATTTGGGGAGGATCATCATTTTGATGGCCGCTATTCGACCCATCCAAGTGATGAATAATTTCGACCATTCATTCAGTTCTTGTTTCACTTGTTTCCATAAGGTTTTTATGTTATATTCCACTAAATCATGAGGGTCATATGTTAATTTCGTTCCCAAATATGTCACATACTTGTTGCGCCAGTCAAATTTATATTTAAGTTTAAGAGTTGTTATCAGATTCGTATTTAATCCTAGTGGTAGGGCTTGTGTCTTTGATTTATTTACTTTGTGATATGATACTGCACTAAAGTTTGTTAGTGTGTCTTGAAGCTGTACTAATGATGTTTCTGGCTCAGTTAGTGCAATTAGTATATCATCAGCAAAAAGTGCTAGTTTTGAATCGTATTGTGGGGTGAATGGAATTCCTCTGATGTCAGGGTGGGCTCTAATGGCTGCTGCTAAAGGCTCCAGAGCCAACACATAAAGGAGTGGGGATAGCGGGCAGCCCTGTCTAGATCCATTCGTTATCATAAAGGGTTGAGATACAAACCCTGCATAGGATACAGACGCTGATGGAGACGAATACAAGGCCATCACTGCTTTGATATATTCCTCTGGGAATTGAAATTTTAAAAGTACTTTTCTCAAATAACCCCAGTGTAGGCGATCAAAAGCCTTTTCCGCATCAATAGCAAGGAGGAGGCTAGGTATTTTTTGGGATTTTACCCAAGAAATCATATTTATCACTTTTCTGGTGTTATCCGATGCTTGTCGGCCTCCCACAAATCCTACTTGGTCATAATGTAAAATTTTAGGGAGTATCTCTTTAATTCTGTTTGCCATTATTTTAGCATATAGTTTTGTATCGGTATTTAATAACGAAATTGGCCTAAAATTTGGGCATAGAGTTGGAGGTTTCCCCGGCTTGGGGATGGTTGTTATATATGCAGACAACATGGATGGAGGGAAATATCCTTTTGTGCTGCATGCGTGGAATGTTTTAAGTAAATAAGGGGCTAATACATCTGCGAATTTTTTGTAATACAAATTTGTAAACCCATCTGGTCCTGGTGCTTTGTTTAGAGGCAGGTGGGATATGCATGTCACCACTTCCTCTAAAGATATGGGTGCTGTCACATTTTCCATTTGTTGTGTGGTTAGGGAAGGAAGGGAGATTTTGTTCAGAAATTGTTCTATAATTTCTATCGTTGGTTGAGGGGTAGATTGGTCCTCTGCAGAGGCGTCGCTAGGGGTGGGCTAAGGGAGCTGAAGCCCCGAATGTAATGATCAAAGCCCCGAGTCTCTGCAGCTCCGTTATAGCTCCGCCCCCTGATATCACACAGACAGTGTGTGAAAGCCCTGCACTGATAGGATGCAGGGTGATGTGTCAGCCAATCAGTGCAGGGCTTTTACACAGCATCATCACTGTGTGTGAAAGCCCTGCACTGATAGGATGCTGGGTGATGTGTCAGCCAATCAGTGCAGGGCTTTTACACAGCATCATCACTGTGTGTGAAAGCCTGCACTGATAGGATGCTGAGTGATGTGTCAGCCAATCAGTGCAGGGCTTTTACACAGCATCATCACTGTGTGTGAAAGCCCTGCACTGATAGGAGGCTGAGTGATGTGTCAGCCAATCAGTGCAGGGCTTTTACACAGCATCATCACTGTGTGTGAAAGCCCTGCACTGATAGGAGGCTGAGTGATGTGTCAGCCAATCAGTGCAGGGCTTTTACACAGCATCATCACTGTGTGTGAAAGCCTGCACTGATAGGATGCTGAGTGATGTGTCAGCCAATCAGTGCAGGGCTTTTACACAGCATCATTACTGTGTGTGAAAGCCCTGCACTGATAGGATGCTGAGTGATGTGTCAGCCAATCAGTGCAGGGCTTTTACACAGCATGGTCCCTGTGTGTGACTGCAGGGATGTGAGGGAAGCTCCACGTGGGACAGTGAAGCAGCTCTGAAGATATCCTTGCAGGCTGTCACCTTGTGGGAGATGCAGAGCAGGTCTATTCCCACTCAGGTAAGCTCTGGGTATGGTGGAGAGAAGGGGAGGGTTGGGGGTCACTTATTTACATCCACCTTCGTGTATTTAAGCTATATATTGTTGGTTTGAGGTTCCTTATTACAGGACTGCTAAACAGCATAGGAATGATTCATGTTACATGTGTAAATATATATATATATAAATCACTTATTTACATCCACCTTTGTGTATTTAAGCTATATATTGTTGGTTTGAGGTTCCTTATTACAGGACTACTAAACAGCATAGGAATGATTCATGTTACATGTGTAAATATATATATATATATAAATCACTTATTTACATCCACCTTCGTGTATTTAAGCTATAGATTGTTGGTTTGAGATTCCTTATTACAGGACTGCTAAACAGCATAGGAATGATTCATGTTACATGTGTAAATATATATATATATAAATCACTTATTTACATCCACCTTCGTGTATTTAAGCTATATATTGTTGGTTTGAGATTCCTTATTACAGGACTGCCAAACAGCATAGGAATGATTCATGTTACATGTGTAAATATATATATATATATAAATCACTTATTTACATCCACCTTCGTGTATTTAAGCTATATATTGTTGGTTTGAGATTCCTTATTACAGGACTGCCAAACAGCATAGGAATGATGCATGTTACATGTGTAAATATATATATATATATATAAATCACTTCTTTACATCCACTTTTTGTGTATTTAAGCTATATATTGTTGGTTTGAGGTTCCTTATTACAGGACTGCTAAACAGCATAGGAATGATTCATGTTACATGTGTAAATATATATATATATATAAATCACTTATTTACATCCACCTTCGTGTATTTAAGCTATATATTGTTGGTTTGAGATTCCTTATTACAGGACTGCCAAACAGCATAGGAATGATTCATGTTACATGTGTAAATATATATATATATATATAAATCACTTATTTACATCCACCTTTGTGTATTTAAGCTATATATTGTTGGTTTGAGATTCCTTATTACAGGACTACTAAACAGCATAGGAATGATTCATGTTACATATGTGTGTGTATATATATATATATATATATAAACATAAATCCTTCCTATGCTGTTTGTCAGTCCTGTAATAAGGAACCTCAAACCAACAATATATAGCTTAAATACAGAAAGGTGGATGTAAATAAGTGATTTATGCTATATATGCATAATGCTTTATACTATATATATATATATATATATATATATATTTATATATATTTATATATATTTATATTCATAAATCATTCCTATCCTGTTTAGCAGTCCTGTAATAAATAACGTCACACGTGTGTTATGTGTATGTGTGACATGTTTTATTACAGGACTGCCAAACAGCATAGGAAGGATTTATATCAGGGCTTGACAATTTTTATTTAGTTTTAGTAGCCAGCAAAAAAATTTAGGAGCCAGACAATGGCACATCAGAAAAGCATACATACACAGAGACAATCACATGCACACACCTCACAGACATCCAGTCAGTCACATACACAGCCAGTTACACACACACACCAGTCAGCAAGTTTTATTTCTTTTTTAAATAAAAAAATAATTCCTTAATGTGTCCCACACGTCACATGCACAGCCAGTTACATACATATTCACATACAACACATACACAGCCAGTTACATACATATTCACATACACAGCCTGTTACATACATACACATACAACACATACACAGCCAGTTACATACATACACACACAACACATACACAGCCAGTTACATACATATACACACACTCACTCTGACATGCACACACTCTCGCTCACACTGACATGCACACACTCTCGCTCACACTGACATGCACACACTCTCGCTCACACTGACATGCACACACTCTCGCTCACACTGACATGCACACACTCTCGCTCACACTGACATGCACACACTCTCGCTCACACTGACATGCACACACTCTCGCTCACACTGACATGCACACACCCTCGCTCACACTCACATGCACACACTCTCGCTCACACTGACATGCACACACTCTCACTCACACTGACATGCACACACTCTCACCCACACTGACATGCACACACTGACACTGACATGCACACACTGACACTGACATGCACACACTGACACTGACATGCACACACTGACACTGACATGCACACACTGACACTGACATGCACACACTGACACTGACATGCACACACTCACACTGACATGCACACACTCACACTGACATGCACACACTCACACTGACATGCACACACTCTCACTCACACTGACATGCACACACTCTCACTCACACTGACATGCACACACTCTCACTCACACTGACATGCACACACTCTCACTCACACTGACATGCACATACTCTCACTCACACTGACATGCACATACTCACACTGAAATGCACACACTCTCACTCACACTGACAAGCACACATTCACACTGACATGCACATACTCACACTGACATGCACACACTCTCACTCACACTGACATGCACACATTCACACTGACATGCACACATTCACACTGACATGCACACACTCACACTGACATGCACACACTCACACTGACATGCACATACTCACACTGACATACACACACTCACACTGACATGCACACACTCTCACTCACACTGACATGCACACACTCTCACTCACACTGACATGCACACACTCTCACTCACACTGACATGCACACACTCTCACTCACACTGACATGCACACACTCTCACTCACACTGACATGCACACATTCACACTGACATGCACATACACACACTCACTCACACTGACATGCACACACTCTCACTCACACTGACATGCACATACTCTCACTCACACTGACATGCACATACTCACACTGACATGCACATACTCACACTGACATGCACACACTCACACTGACATACACACACTCATTCACACACTGTCAGGTTTTTAACTTACCTGCTGCAGGCATCTCTTTGCTTTGAGCTCAGTGTGAAGGAGGTCTCAGCCAATCATGGGAGGCTTCGGAACTCTCAGCCGATTAGGAGAGTTGAGAAGTCTCACCTGATTGGCTGAGACCTCCTTCAATCAAGCTCCCCTGGACACAAGAAAAAAAAAAGACTGCTGCATATAGCAGCAAAGTGCCGTCCCTGCCAGGGTGCTGCCTGCGGCAGCTGCCCCGTTGAAGGACCGGCCCTGTGAAGGCTCCTAAATTATAAAACTGTCATGAAGCTCAGAGCGGTGAGCATATATTGGTAAGTGCCCGTATGCTTCCATTTAAAAAACTAAAAAAGTCTTATGGGCTATAGCCCCAGATCTTTTGGAAACCTAGCAACGCCTCTGGTCCTCTGATAAATTATATAGTTTGGAATAGTATTTTGCAAAGATGTTAGGGATGTTAGCTGGGTTTACAATCTTTTCTCCTGTATCAGAATATATATATGGGATAGCCTGTTTTGCTATCCCATAGGATTATTGAGGAAATTAGTGAAAAAGAGAAAAAGAAAAGGAAAAGAGAAGAGAAACAAAACATTTGGTGCCAAGGAGTGGCACACAGATCCTTGTGCATTGTAAAAAATTACATTAAATACAAATAGATTATTCACTGTACTCACAGTCCTCGTCCCCAGACGAGTGGGTGGATTAATTTTAAACATTTTTAAATTCAAACTTCTGCGTAACTTTTGGACCGGGGAATAGTCCAACATAACTTATTGTTATCTTATTTTAGACCTATGCTTATTCAGATAATTCTAGAGCCTTTTCTATGAATCTATGGTGGTAAATATATTGATGGGGCATATATCATAATTCAGCTTCTCCGATGTTAGAAATCTTGCTGTATATTGTTATGTACGGGGTTCCAAAGGTTTTGGGCTTATAGTCCTACGATCAACCTTCCGAGATGATGTATCAGGTAAGTTATTCCGACCCTGGGTTGGTTGATGCTTGGAGTGAGGTTCTTTTCCCTTTCGGTGGAACTACATTCCATTCTTTTTCTAGTCTCGGTTTTTTGGGCATAGCAGGATCTCCTGGGTTTTGTATCGGGATGTTCCACTGCTGTAGTATTCGCATGCCTTCCTCTTTTGTGGCAATTGTGGTGGTCGTCCCGTTCCTCGTAATGATGATTTTGACTGGGTAGCCCCACTTGTATTTGATGCCTGCTTCTCGGAAAGCTAAGGTAACATACCTCAGTTCTCTTCTTTGCATCAATGTCGTAGCTGATATGTCCGTAAAGATTTTCACTTTCGTGAAGGGATCTGGTAGGTTACTCTCTTGTCTGCTGGCACGTAAAACCTCTTCTTTGATATGGAAGTAATGCATCCTCAGAATTACATCCCTCGGTACCTCTGATGGTAGGTTACGTGGCTTCGGGATCCTGTGGATTCTGTCTATGAGTAGATCATGACTTGAGGTTTCTGGTAGGAGTGTGGAAAATAGTGCTGAGGCCCAATCTTGCAGTCGCGTTGGATGCACTTCCTCTGGGACCCCCCGGAGTCTCAGGTTATTCCGTCTCGATCGATTTTCAAGATCTCCTACCTTCTCTGTCAACCATTTCACCTCATTTTTCAGCTTATCCTGGTGGTCAGCTAGAGAATTCTGTACTGTCACCGTGTCGTTCAGTTTCATTTCCACTTTGTTTGTTCGATCTCCCAGTTCTTTCAGTTCAGCTGTAAAAAGATGCGTGAACGCTTGAATGTCATCTTTTATTTGAGTTCTGAGGGTTGTAAACATTTTTTTTATATCTCCCATAGGAGCCATCATCGGGGCTGATGAGCATGATGCCGCTTCATCGAGTTCAGATGTGTCATCCTCGTCTGGATCTGCTCGGGCGCCATTTTGAGGCATGCTGTCTGGCATGTCCTGAAGCCGTTTCGCGCCTCTCGGGGTAAGAAATCTCATCATTTTTTCCTGATTTTTCTTTTGCCTTTGGGTAGACATTGTCTCCGCTGTAGGATGCTTTTTTTTAGTCGATGGATTGGGTCCTGTAATCTTATATATTCCCCGGTCACCGCAGGAGCTCTTCACTTAGGCGTCCAGTCTCCTTGCGTGTTAGGACACGCCCCTCCTAATAATAATAATATTAAAGAGACTTGTTATGTTATTTCCCATTTGTATGGTTTATTTACTCCATTGTACAGCGCTGTGGTATATGTTGGCGCTTTATAAATAATAATAATAATAATATTAAAGAGACTTGTTATGTTATTTCCCATTTGTATGGTTTATTTACTCAATTGTACAGCGCTGTGGTATATGTTGGCGCTTTTTAAATAAGAATAATAATATTAAAGAGACTTGTTATGTTATTTCCCATTTTTATGGTTTATTTACTCCATTTTACAGCGCTGTGGAAAATGTTGGCGCTTTATAAATAATAATAATATTAAAGAGACTTGTTATGTTATTTCCCATTTGTATGGTTTATTTACTCCATTGTACAGCGCTGTGGAAAATGTTGGCACTTTATAAATAATAATAATAATATTAAAGAGACTTGTTATGTTATTTCCCATTTGTATGGTTTATTTACTCCATTGTACAGCGCTGTGGAATATGTTGGCACTTTATAAATAATAATAATAATATTAAAGAGACTTGTTATGTTATTTCCCATTTGTATGGTTTATTTACTCCATTGTACAGCGCTGTGGTATATGTTGGCGCTTTATAAATAATATTAAGGACAAAAATCAAAGGTTTGGGATCCCTCTCAGCAAGAACGGGCAAAGGCTGAAATAGCCGGCCCTATAGGTTGTAACCTACTCAGGAGAGGAATCGCTGTTTTTTGCTCGCTTGCACTATTACAGAGGAAACCTCTCCAATAGCACATTAGACTGGTCCCACCCATAAGGGCAGTCCAGATCCAAATAGCCTGGCAGGTCTCCTCTTTACAAAGAACACAGTGACCACAGACGTACGTTTCAGCCTTCAATGGCCTTGTCAGTACGGTACAGCTAATAACCCTCTAGGTGCAGCGAGCTAGGGACCCACGTCTGGGCATACCCTGATTAGTCATGGAGACAAAAAACAAAGGTTTGGGATCCCTCTCAGCGAGAACGGGCAAAGGCTGAAATAGCCGGCCCTATAGGTTGTAACCTACTCAGGTAAGGAATCACCGTTTTTTGCTCGCTTGCACCATTACAGAGGAAACCTCTCCAATAGCACATTAGACCTTTGTTTTTTGTCTCCATGAGTAAGTAGGGTATGCCCAGATGTGGGTCCCTAGCTCGCTGCACCTAGAGGGATATCAGCCGTACCATACTGACGAAGCTATTGAAGGCTGAAACGTACGTCTGTGGTTGCTGTGTTCTTCGTGCAGAGGAGACCTGCCAGGCTATTTGGATCTGGACTGCCCTTATGGGTGGGACCAGTCTAATGTGCTATTGGAGTGGTTTCCTCTGTAATGGTGCAAGTGAGCAAAAAACGGTGATTTCTCTCCTGAGTAGGTTACAAACTATAGGGCCAGCTATTTCAGCCTTTGCCCGTTCTCGGTGAGAGGCATCCCAAATCTTTGTTTTTTGTCTCCATAAATAATGATAATAATAATATAAATGAGACTTGTTATGTTATTTACCATTTGTATGGTTTATTTACTCCATTGTACAGGGCTGTGGTATATGTTGGCGCTTTATAAATAATAATAATAATATTAAAGAGACTTGTTATGTTATTTCCCATTTGTATGGTTTATTTACTCCATTGTACAGCGCTGTGGTATATGTTGGCGCTTTATAAATAATATTAAGGACAAAAATCAAAGGTTTTGATCCCTCTCAGCGAGAACAGGCAAAGGCTGAAATAGCCGGCCCTATAGGTTGTAACCTACTCAGGAGAGGAATCGCTGTTTTTTGCTCGCTTGCACTATTACAGAGGAAACCTCTCCAATAGCACATTAGACTGGTCCCACCCATAAGGGCAGTCCAGATCCAAATAGCCTGGCAGGTCTCCTCTTTACAAAGAAAACATTGACCACAGACGTACGTTTCAGCCTTCAATGGCCTTGTCAGTACAGTACAGCTAATATCCCTCTAGGTGCAGCGAGCTAGGGACCCACGTCTGGGTATACCCTGATTACTCATGGAGACAAAAAACAAAGGTTTGGGATCCCTCTCAGCGAGAACGGGCAAAGGCTGAAATAGCCGGCCCTATAGGTTGTAACCTACTCAGGAGAGGAATAACCGTTTTTTGCTCGCTTGCACCATTACAGAGGAAACCTCTCCAATAGCACATTAGACCTTTGTTTTTTGTCTCCATGAGTAATTAGGGTATGCCCAGATGTGGGTCCCTAGCTCGCTGCACCTAGAGGGATATCAGCCGTACCATACTGACGAAGCTATTGAAGGCTGAAACGTACGTCTGTGGTTGCTGTGTTCTTCGTGCAGAGGAGACCTGCCAGGCTATTTGGATCTGGACTGCCCTTATGGGTGGGACCAGTCTAATGTGCTATTGGAGAGGTTTCCTCTGTAATAGTGCAAGTGAGCAAAAAACGGTGATTCCTCTCCCGAGTAGGGTACAAACTATAGGGCCAGCTATTTCAGCCTTTGCCCGTTCTCGGTGAGAGGGATCCCAAATCTTTGTTTTTTGTCTCCATAAATAATGATAATAATAATATAAATGAGACTTGTTATGTTATTTCCCATTTGTATGGTTTATTTACTCCATTGTACAGCGCTGTGGTATATGTTGGCGCTTTATAATTAATAATAATAATATTAAAGAGACTTGTTATGTTATTTCCCATTTGTATGGTTTATTTACTCAATTGTACAGCGCTGTGGTATATGTTGGCGCTTTTTAAATAAGAATAATAATATTAAAGAGACTTGTTATGTTATTTCCCATTTTTATGGTTTATTTACTCCATTTTACAGCGCTGTGGAAAATGTTGGCGCTTTATAAATAATAATAATATTAAAGAGACTTGTTATGTTGTTTCCCATTTGTATGGTTTATTTACTCCATTGTACAGCGCTGTGGAATATGTTGGCGCTTTATAAATGATAATAATATTAATGAGACTTGTTATGTTATGTACCATTTGTATGATTTATTTACTCCATTGTACAGCGCTGTGGAATATGTTGGCGCTTTTTAAATAAGAATAATAATATTAAAGAGACTTGTTATGTTATTTCCCATTTTTATGGTTTATTTACTCCATTGTACAGCGCTGTGGAAAATGTTGGCGCTTTATAAATAATAATAATATTAAAGAGACTTGTTATGTTATTTCCCATTTGTATGGTTTATTTACTCCATTGTACAGCGCTGTGGAGTATGTTGGTGCTTTATAAATAATAATAACATTAAAAAAACTTATGTCATTTACCATTTGTAAGGTTTATTTACTCCATTGTACAGCGCTGTGGTATATGTTGGCGCTTTATAAATAATAATAATAATAATATTTTTATTTATTTTTTTAATTTTTTTTATTAATAGTAATTTTTATTGTATTTCACAAAATTAAAACATGGTATTTGCAGATCACAACAGTCTTCTTGTCATTTGTCTAATTTTCTTTTACATTTCACACATTATTGAACAGCATAACAAAACAACCATCATTAAAGATTAAATCTTGGGTGTGATTGTCAGATTTCTAAACATTGGTTAATTTACCATGACATAACCATTTCTTAAATATACTTTGGGAAATTTGTTAGTACTCATTACCAAATATCAGATTTAAATTCAAATGATACGAGTAAACATAAGTAATAGATAATAAATGATAATATTATCAATAAGTAATAATATAATCGATAGATATTTGTACAATCAAAACATTAAAGATGTGGGTGAAAACAGTATATAGGAGAGAAAAAGGAAATCCGAAGAAGTAAAGGTGGGGGAGAGGCACGGAAACCACTGCTGTGTGTGTTGTCTTCCACTAACAGCTTTAGTAGTGATCGGTGTTTGTTCAATTAACTGGATTTTGTGCACTTGTCGCTGGATTGGAATATGAGGTCCATAACTGTAAAATCTCTTCATATTTGGTCATATTCCCAACTGTTGCATAGTGAAGGTTTTCTGAATGGAGATTTAAATTAATAAGGTTGTGTAGTTCTTGCTTAGTGGGTATTTTCTTTGATTTCCAATTCCGTGCTATTAAGACTTTTGCTGCTAGTAAAATTTGGCCCGTCATCATTTTAACTGACCACGGATTGCTTGTTGGAAAAATATGAAGTAATGCTAGCTCAGGGCTAGGAGGGTAATTGATATTTGTGATCTTGTTGATGATATTGAAGGTGGTCTTCCATAATTCCTTTATGTGTGGGCACTCCCACCAGATGTGGAGCATGGTACCTGGGTTATTACAGTTCCTCCAACATAAATGGGACACTGATCTGTACATTTTGGCCAATCTGCTTGGAACTAGGTACCATCTGTATAATACTTTTCTAGCAAGTTCCATATGGTTGGCGCAGTGAGAGATCTTCTTTGGGAACATAATAGCTTGACTCCATTGCGTTGGCGTAAGATTAATACCCAGTTCCTGTTCCCATGATTTTATAAAAGGTAGGTTTGTAGACAGTATAGGTTGCATGGATGAGGAATAGCAGATTGATAGGATCTTTTTTGTTTTGTGTATATTTGCACATACTGTAGTAATTTGATGTGGCGTATATGATTGGTCTGTAAGCATACTTGGATATGAATTAAGGGCATGTCTCACTTGCAAATATTTGTAAAAATCTGCTTTGGGAATATGATATTGGGTATGAATTGTATCAAAAGATTTCAGTTGCGAGTTTTGATAGAGGTCTCCTAGAGTTGTAATTCCTTTTGTGTTCCAGGAGTCTAGGTTAATATTTTGTATACATAGTTCTAAACTTCTGAAAGGAGTTGCAATTGTGAATTTGTGGAGTTCACTAATATCGGCGGCGAACCGCTTCCAGGTTTTGTATGACAGATTGGTGCTTGAGAGTGGGAAGGTTATATTTCTTTTGGGGACCTTTGTTGACCATAGTAGGTGACAGACTCTTCTAGGAGCTACTAGTATATCCTCTATGTCTACCCACGCTATAGTATTTGGCTGAACATGATGTAGTAATGTTTGGGCCATTCTAGCCGCATAATAATATTTAGGGATTGAGGGTACGTTTAAGCCTCCTTGATGTATTGGGAGCATTAACCACTTGTTGGCTATCCTTGTGGGTTTATTTGCATGTATGAACCTATGTATAGTGACCTGAATTTCTGCCAGCATAGTTGGTGGTATGTATACCGGAAGGGTTCGGAACATATACAGGAATTTGGGGAGGATCATCATTTTGATGGCCGCTATTCGACCCATCCAAGTGATGAATAATTTCGACCATTCATTCAGTTCTTGTTTCACTTGTTTCCATAAGGTTTTTATGTTATATTCCACTAAATCATGAGGGTCATATGTTAATTTCGTTCCCAAATATGTCACATACTTGTTGCGCCAGTCAAATTTATATTTAAGTTTAAGAGTGGTTATCAGATTCGTATTTAATCCTAGTGGTAGGGCTTGTGTCTTTGATTTATTTACTTTGTGATATGATACTGCACTAAAGTTTGTTAGTGTGTCTTGAAGCTTTACTAATGATGTTTCTGGCTCAGTTAGTGCAATTAGTATATCATCAGCAAAAAGTGCTAATTTTGAATCGTATTGTGGGGTGAATGGAATTCCTCTGATGTCAGAGTGGGCTCTAATGGCTGATGCTAAAGGCTCCAGAGCCAACACATAAAGGAGTGGGGATAGTGGGCAGCCCTGTCTAGATCCATTCGTTATCATAAAGGGTTGAGATACAAACCCTGCAGAGGATACAGACGCTGTTGGAGACGAATACAAGGCCATCACTGCTTTGATATATTCCTCTGGGAATTGAAATTTTAAAAGTACTTTTCACAAATAACCCCAGTGTAGGCGATCAAAAGACTTTTCCGCATCAATAGCAAGGAGGAGGCTAGGTATTTTTTTGGATTTTACCCAAGAAATCATATTTATCACTTTTCTGGTGTTATCCGATGCTTGTCGGCCTCCCACAAATCCTACTTGGTCATAATGTAAAATTTTAGGGAGTATCTCTTTAATTCTGTTTGCCATTATTTTAGCATATAGTTTTGTATCGGTATTTAATAACGAAATTGGCCTAAAATTTGGGCATAGAGTTGGAGGTTTCCCCGGCTTGGGGATGGTTGTTATATATGCAGACAACATGGATGGAGGGAAATATCCTTTTGTGCTGCATGCGTGGAATGTTTTAAGTAAATAAGGGGCTAATACATCTGCGATTTTTTTGTAATACAAATTTGTAAACCCATCTGGTCCTGGTGCTTTGTTTAGAGGCAGGTGGGATATGCATGTCACCACTTCCTCTAAAGATATGGGTGCTGTCACATTTTCCATTTGTTGTGTGGTTAGGGAAGGAAGGGAGATTTTGTTCAGAAATTGTTCTATAATTTCTATCGTTGGTTGAGGGGTAGATTGGTCCTCTGCAGAGGCGTCGCTAGGGGTGGGCTAAGGGGGCTGAAGCCCCGAATGTAATGATCAAAGCCCCGAGTCTCTGCAGCTCCGTTATAGCTACGCCCCCTGATATCACACAGACTGTGTGTGAAAGCCCTACACTGATAGGATGCAGGGTGATGTGTCAGCCAATCAGTGCAGGGCTTTTACACAGCATCATCACTGTGTGTGAAAGCCCTGCACTGATAGGAGGCTGAGTGATGTGTCAGCCAATCAGTGCAGGGCTTTTACACAGCATCATCACTGTGTGTGAAAGCCCTGCACTGATAGGAGGCTGAGTGATGTGTCAGCCAATCAGTGCAGGGCTTTTACACAGCATCATTACTGTGTGTGAAAGCCCTGCACTGATAGGATGCTGGGTGATGTGTCAGCCAATCAGTGCAGGGCTTTTACACAGCATCATTACTGTGTGTGAAAGCCCTGCACTGATAGGAGGCTGAGTGATGTTTCATCCAATCAGTGCAGGGCTTTTACACAGCATGGTCCCTGTGTGTGACTGCAGGGATGTGAGGGAAGCTCCACGTGGGACAGTGAAGCAGCTCTGAAGATATCCTTGCAGGCTGTCACCTTGTGGGAGATGCAGAGCAGGTCTATTCCCACTCAGGTAAGCTCTGGGTATGGTGGAGAGAAGGGGAGGGTTGGGGGTCACTTATTTACATCCACCTTTGTGTATTTAAGCTATATATTGTTGGTTTGAGGTTCCTTATTACAGGACTACTAAACAGCATAGGAATGATTCATGTTACATGTGTAAATATATATATATATATAAATCACTTATTTACATCCACCTTTGTGTATTTAAGCTATATATTGTTGGTTTGAGATTCCTTATTACAGGACTACTAAACAGCATAGGAATGATTCATGTTACATGTGTAAATATATATATATATAAATCACTTATTTACATCCACCTTCGTGTATTTAAGCTATATATTGTTGGTTTGAGATTCCTTATTACAGGACTACTAAACAGCATAGGAATGATTCATGTTACATGTGTAAATATATATATATATAAATCACTTCTTTACATCCACCTTTGTGTATTTAACCCCTTAACGCATGTGGACGTATATATACGTCCTGAAAAGCATGGTCCTTAAGGACCATGAGGACGTATATATACGTCCTCCGTTTTCATGTAGTGTTGCGCTCATTAGCGCAACACTACATGTCTGCAGCTACTGTCAGAGGCTGCTTCGGATCCGAAGCAGCCTCTGAGAGGGCTTTCAGCCCCCCCTCGACCCCCCCGCGCGCATACGATCACAGCGAATGTGATCGTATGCGCGCAAACACACATAGGCAGTGAAAGCTCATCACTGCCTATGTGTGTTAAAGTGTTGCATGATGCCTCTATCGAGGCATCATGCAACACAATCTGTGCTCCTCCGATACAGCATGCCCAGAGGAGAGCGACGGAAGAGAGAAAAAAAAAATCTCTTCCGTCGCTCTGAAACCGCTACTTGACTGCCCCTACAGGCAGTTAGGCGGTATTACAGTTAAAAATAGAAAATTAATTAAATAAATAAATTAAATAAATAAATAAATGGAAAAAGCTAACCCTTGATCTACTGAACCTAGATCTAGGGTTAGGGTCCAAATAGGGTAATAATTAGGGTTAAATGGGGGTTCGGATGATTACAAGGGTTAGATTAAGGGGTGGGGGTCAATTTAGGGTTAGATTAAATTTAGAGTTGGGGTAAATTTAGGGTTGGGGTTAAAAAAATCACTGTAGAAGAAAATGGTTAGAAAACAAAAAAAACCACTAATATTGTTTATTGCCCTATTACGTGAAATAAAACATAGACAAACAAGGAAACATTGATATTACTAAACTCAGGACAAATAGTAGAAATATATAGACGGGGTCTTTTTTACCATTTGTAATTGTGTAAAAAAAAAATCAGGTCAAAGTTGGAAAAAGTGTTTTTTATGGCATATTTTCATCATATTTTCTATTTTTTTAATAGTAAATGATATCATATGATGAAAATAATAGTATCAAATGAAAGCCCTATCTGTCCTTTAAAAAATGATATATAATTTGTGTGGGTGGACTGAACACAAAGAAAGAAATTCACAGTTCAGTAAACGTATGACAAAAATAATGGAATTCTGGTCTTCAAGGCACGTCAAATGCAACATAGCACTCGGTCACTAAGGGGTTAAGCTATATATTGTTGGTTTGAGATTCCTTATTACAGGACTACTAAACAGCATAGGAATGATTCATGTTACATGTGTAAATATATATATATATATATAAATCACTTCTTTACATCCACCTTTGTGTATTTAAGCTATATATTGTTGGTTTGAGGTTCCTTATTACAAGACTACTAAACAGCATAGGAATGATTCATGTTACATGTGTAAATATATATATATATAAATCACTTATTTACATCCACCTTCGTGTATTTAAGCTATATATTGTTGGTTTGAGATTCCTTATTACAGGACTGCCAAACAGCATAGGAATGATTCATGTTACATGTGTAAATATATATATATATATAAATCACTTCTTTACATCCACCTTTGTGTATTTAAGCTATATATTGTTGGTTTGAGGTTCCTTATTACAGGACTGCCAAACAGCATAGGAATGATTCATGTTACATGTGTAAATATATATATATATATAAATCACTTCTTTACATCCACCTTTGTGTATTTAAGCTATATATTGTTGGTTTGAGGTTCCTTATTACAGGACTACTAAACAGCATAGGAATGATTCATGTTACATATGTGTGTATATATATATATATATATATATATATATAACATAAATCCTTCCTATGCTGTTTGTCAGTCCTGTAATAAGGAACCTCAAACCAACAATATATAGCTTAAATACACAAAGGTGGATGTAAATAAGTGATTTATGCTATATATGCATAATGCTTTATACTATATATATTTATATTTATATTCATAAATCATTCCTATCCTGTTTAGCAGTCCTGTAATAAATAACGTCACACGTGTGTTATGTGTATGTGTGACATGTTTTATTACAGGACTGCCAAACAGCATAGGAAGGATTTATATCAGGGCTTGACAAATTTTATTTAGTTTTAGTAGCCAGCAAAAAAATTTAGGAGCCAGACAATGGCACATCAGAAAAGCATACATACACAGAGACAATCACATGCACACACCTCACAGACATCCAGTCAGTCACATACACAGCCAGTTACACACACACACCAGTCAGCAAGTTTTATTTCTTTTTTAAATAAAAAAATAATTCCTTAATGTGTCCCACACGTCACATGCACAGCCAGTTACATACATATTCACATACAACACATACACAGCCAGTTACATACATACACATACAACACATACACAGCCAGTTACATACATACACACACAACACATACACAGCCAGTTACATACATATACACACACTCACACTGACATGCACACACTCTCGCTCACACTGACATGCACACACTCTCGCTCACACTGACATGCACACACTCTCGCTCACACTGACATGCACACACTCTCGCTCACACTGACATGCACACACTCTCTCTCACACTGACATGCACACACTCTCGCTCACACTGACATGCACACACTCTCGCTCACACTGACATGCACACACTCTCGCTCACACTGACATGCACACACTCTCGCTCACACTGACATGCACACACTCTCGCTCACACTGACATGCACACACCCTCGCTCACACTCACATGCAGACACTCTCGCTCACACTGACATGCACACACTCTCACCCACACTGACATGCACACACTGACACTGACATGCACACACTGACATGCACATATTCACACTGACATGCACACACTCTCACTCACACTGACATGCACACACTCTCACCCACACTGACATGCACACACTGACACTGACATGCACACACTGACACTGACATGCACACACTGACACTGACATGCACACACTGACACTGACATGCACACACTGACACACTGACACTGACATGCACACACTGACACTGACATGCACACACTGACACTGACATGCACACACTGACACTGACATGCACACACTGACACTGACATGCACACACTGACACTGACATGCACACACTCACACTGACATGCACACACTCACACTGACATGCACACACTCACACTGACATACACACACTCACACTGACATGCACACACTCACACTGACATGCACACACTCTCGCTCACACTGACATGCACACACTCTCGCTCACACTGACATGCACACACTCTCGCTCACACTGACATGCACACACTCTCGCTCACACTGACATGCACACACTCTCGCTCACACTGACATGCACACACTCTCGCTCACACTGACATGCACACACTCTCGCTCACACTGACATGCACACACTCTCGCTCACACTGACATGCACACACCCTCGCTCACACTGACATGCACACACTCTCACCCACACTGACATGCACACACTGACACTGACTCGCTCACACTGACACTGACATGCACACACTGACACTGACATGCACACACTGACACTGACATGCACACACTGACACTGACATGCACACACTCACACTGACATACACACACTCACACTGACATACACACACTCACACTGACATGCACACACTCACACTGACATGCACACACTCACACTGACATGCACACACTCTCACTCACACTGACATGCACATACTCACACTGAAATGCACACACTCTCACTCACACTGACATGCACACATTCACACTGACATGCACATACTCACACTGACATGCACACACTCTCACTGACATGCACACACTCACACTCACACTGACATGCACACACTGACACTCTGACACTGACATGCACACACTGACACTGACATGCACACACTGACACTGACATGCACACACTGACACTGACATGCACACACTGACACTGACATGCACACACTCACACTGACATACACACACTCACACTGACATGCACACACTCACACTGACATGCACACACTCACACTGACATGCACACACTCTCACTCACACTGACATGCACATACTCACACTGAAATGCACACACTCTCACTCACACTGACATGCACACATTCACACTGACATGCACACACTCTCACTCACACTGACATGCACACATTCACACTGACATGCACACACTCACACTGACATGCACACACTCACACTGACATGGACACACTCACACTGACATGCACATACTCACACTGACATGCACACACTCTCACTCACACTGACATGCACACACTCTCACTCACACTGACATGCACACACTCTCGCTCACACTGACATGCACACACTCTCACTCACACTGACATGCACACACTCTCACTCACACTGACATGCACACACTCTCACTCACACTGACATGCACACACTCTCACTCACACTGACATGCACACATTCACACTGACATGCACACACTCTCACTCACACTGACATGCACATACTCACACTGACATACACACACTCATTCACACACTGTCAGGTTTTTAACTTACCTGCTGCAGGCATCTCTTTGCTTTGAGCTCAGTGTGAAGGAGGTCTCAGCCAATCATGGGAGGCTTCGGAACTCTCAGCCGATTAGGAGAGTTGAGAAGTCTCACCTGATTGGCTGAGACCTCCTTCAATCAAGCTCCCCTGGACACAAGAAAAAAAAAAAGACTGCTGCATATAGCAGCAAAGTGCCGTCCCTGCCAGGGTGCTGCCTGCGGCAGCTGCCCCGTTGAAGGACCGGCCCTGTGAAGGCTCCTAAATTATAAAACTGTCATGAAGCTCAGAGCGGTGAGCATATATTGGTAAGTGCCCGTATGCTTCCATTTAAAAAACTAAAAAAGTCTTATGGGCTATAGCCCCAGATCTTTTGGAAACCTAGCAACGCCTCTGGTCCTCTGATAAATTATATAGTTTGGAATAGTATTTTGCAAAGATGTTAGGGATGTTAGCTGGGTTTACAATCTTTTCTCCTGTATCAGAATATATATATGGGATAGCCTGTTTTGCTATCCCATAGGATTATTGAGGAAATTAGTGAAAAAGAGAAAAAGAAAAGGAAAAGAGAAGAGAAACAAAACATTTGGTGCCAAGGAGTGGCACACAGATCCTTGTGCATTGTAAAAAATTACATTAAATACAAATAGATTATTCACTGTACTCACAGTCCTCGTCCCCAGACGAGGGGGTGGATTAATTTTAAACATTTTTAAATTCAAACTTCTGCGTAACTTTTGGACCGGGGAATAGTCCAACATAACTTATTGTTATCTTATTTTAGACCTATGCTTATTCAGATAATTCTAGAGCCTTTTCTATGAATCTATGGTGGTAAATATATTGATGGGGCATATATCATAATTCGACTCTCTTTGTTTGATATATTTAACCCTCTCTTATTAGCAGGATTCCAATGCTCCTATCTTTGCTACCTATCTTACTTAACTGAATACGGTAAGCAACTATTGATATGTCTTTCCCCCTTACTCCTTATAAACGAAATATTATATTAAGGCATTATGGGATTTAGTCGTGTATCCAGAGGTTAGTAGACAGATCACTTATTATAGCCGTAGTTTGGGAGAGATCTCAATTTGGCTGTCCTTGTCTGCTTAATGGATCCTGTTGTCTTCTTCCTTCCTGTAACATTTAGAACCACCAAGTTAAGGATAAGGATACATGGATCGTTCACAGCTATCTACAGCAGTCTTAGATAATTCAGCTTCTCCGATGTTAGAAATTTTGCTGTATATTGTTATGTATGTATGTTCCAAAGGTTTTGGGCTTATAGTCCTACGATCAACCTTCCGAGATGATGTATCAGGTAAGTTATTCCGACCCTGGGTTGGGTGATGCTTGGAGTGAGGTTCTTTTCCCTTTCGGTGGAACTACATTCCATTCTTTTTCTAGTCTCGGTTTTTTGGGCATAGCAGGATCTCCTGGGTTTTGTATCGGGATGTTCCACTGCTGTAGTATTCGCATGCCTTCCTCTTTTGTGGCAATTGTGGTGGTCGTCCCGTTCCTCGTAATGATGATTTTGACTGGGTAGCCCCACTTGTATTTGATGCCTGCTTCTCGGAAAGCTAAGGTAACATACCTCAGTTCTCTTCTTTGCATCAATGTCGTAGCTGATATGTCCGTAAAGATTTTCACTTTCGTGAAGGGATCTGGTAGGTTACTCTCTTGTCTGCTGGCACGTAAAACCTCTTCTTTGATATGGAAGTAATGCATCCTCAGGATTACATCCCTCGGTACCTCTGATGGTAGGTTACGTGGCTTCGGGATCCTGTGGATTCTGTCTATGAGTAGATCATGACTTGAGGTTTCTGGTAGGAGTGTGGAAAATAGTGCTGAGGCCCAATCTTGCAGTCGCGTTGGATGCACTTCCTCTGGGACCCCCCGGAGTCTCAGGTTATTCCGTCTCGATCGATTTTCAAGATCTCCTACCTTCTCTGTCAACCATTTCACCTCATTTTTCAGCTTATCCTGGTGGTCAGCTAGAGAATTCTGTACTGTCACCGTGTCGTTCAGTTTCATTTCCACTTTGTTTGTTCGATCTCCCAGTTCTTTCAGTTCAGCTGTAAAAAGATGCGTGAACGCTTGAATGTCATCTTTTATTTGAGTTCTGAGGGTTGTAAACATTTTTTTTATATCTCCCATAGGAGCCATCATCGGGGCTGATGAGCATGATGCCGCTTCATCGAGTTCAGATGTGTCATCCTCGTCTGGATCTGCTCGGGCGCCATTTTGAGGCATGCTGTCTGGCATGTCCTGAAGCCGTTTCGCGCCTCTCGGGGTAAGAAATCTCATCATTTTTTCCTGATTTTTCTTTTGCCTTTGGGTAGACATTGTCTCCGCTGTAGGATGCTTTTTTTTAGTCGATGGATTGGGTCCTGTAATCTTATATATTCCCCGGTCACCGCAGGAGCTCTTCACTTAGGCGTCCAGTCTCCTTGCGTGTTAGGACACGCCCCTCCTAATAATAATAATATTAAAGAGACTTGTTATGTTATTTCCCATTTGTATGGTTTATTTACTCCATTGTACAGCGCTGTGGTATATGTTGGCGCTTTATAAATAATAATAATAATAATATTAAAGAGACTTGTTATGTTATTTCCCATTTTTATGGTTTATTTACTCCATTTTACAGCGCTGTGGAAAATGTTGGCGCTTTATAAATAATAATAATATTAAAGAGACTTGTTATGTTATTTCCCATTTGTATGGTTTATTTACTCCATTGTACAGCGCTGTGGTATATGTTGGCGCTTTATAAATAATATTAAGGACAAAAATCAAAGGTTTGGGATCCCTCTCAGCGAGAACGGGCAAAGGCTGAAATAGCCGGCCCTATAGGTTGTAACCTACTCAGGAGAGGAATCACTGTTTTTTGCTCGCTTGCACCATTACAGAGGAAACCTCTCCAATAGCACATTAGACTGGTCCCACCCATAAGGGCAGTCCAGATCCAAATAGCCTGGCAGGTCTCCTCTTTACAAAGAACACAGTGACCACAGACGTACGTTTCAGCCTTCAATGGCCTTGTCAGTACGGTACAGCTAATATCCCTCTAGGTGCAGCTAGCTGGGGACCCACGTCTGGGCATACCCTGATTACTCATGGAGACAAAAAACAAAGGTTTGGGATCCCTCTCAGCGAGAACGGGCAAAGGCTGAAATAGCCGGCCCTATAGGTTGTAACCTACTCAGGTAAGGAATCACCGTTTTTTGCTCGCTTGCACCCTTACAGAGGAAACCTCTCCAATAGCACATTAGACCTTTGTTTTTTGTCTCCATGAGTAAGTAGGGTATGCCCAGATGTGGGTCCCTAGCTCGCTGCACCTAGAGGGATATCAGCTGTACCATACTGACAAAGCTATTGAAGGCTGAAACGTACGTCTGTGGTTGCTGTGTTCTTCGTGCAGAGGAGACCTGCCAGGCTATTTGGATCTGGACTGCCCTTATGGGTGGGACCAGTCTAATGTGCTATTGGAGTGGTTTCCTCTGTAATGGTGCAAGTGAGCAAAAAACGGTGATTCCTCTCCTGAGTAGGTTACAAACTATAGGGCCAGCTATTTCAGCCTTTGCCTGTTCTTGGTGAGAGGGATCCCAAATCTTTGTTTTTTGTCTCCATAAATAATGATAATAATAATATAAATGAGACTTGTTATGTTATTTCCCATTTGTATGGTTTATTTACTCCATTGTACAGCGCTGTGGTATATGTTGGCGCTTTATAAATAATATTAAGGACAAAAATCAAAGGTTTGGGATCCCTCTCAGCGAGAACGGGCAAAGGCTGAAATAGCCGGCCCTATAGGTTGTAACCTACTCAGGAGAGGAATCACTGTTTTTTGCTCGCTTGCACCATTACAGAGGAAACCTCTCCAATAGCACATTAGACTGGTCCCACCCATAAGGGCAGTCCAGATCCAAATAGCCTGGCAGGTCTCCTCTTTACAAAGAACACAGTGACCACAGACGTACGTTTCAGCCTTCAATGGCCTTGTCAGTACGGTACAGCTAATATCCCTCTAGGTGCAGCTAGCTAGGGACCCACGTCTGGGCATACCCTGATTACTCATGGAGACAAAAAACAAAGGTTTGGGATCCCTCTCAGCGAGAACGGGCAAAGGCTGAAATAGCCGGCCCTATAGGTTGTAACCTACTCAGGTAAGGAATCACCGTTTTTTGCTCGCTTGCACCCTTACAGAGGAAACCTCTCCAATAGCACATTAGACCTTTGTTTTTTGTCTCCATGAGTAAGTAGGGTATGCCCAGATGTGGGTCCCTAGCTCGCTGCACCTAGAGGGATATCAGCTGTACCATACTGACGAAGCTATTGAAGGCTGAAACGTACGTCTGTGGTTGCTGTGTTCTTCGTGCAGAGGAGACCTGCCAGGCTATTTGGATCTGGACTGCCCTTATGGGTGGGACCAGTCTAATGTGCTATTGGAGTGGTTTCCTCTGTAATGGTGCAAGTGAGCAAAAAACGGTGATTCCTCTCCTGAGTAGGTTACAAACTATAGGGCCAGCTATTTCAGCCTTTGCCTGTTCTTGGTGAGAGGGATCCCAAATCTTTGTTTTTTGTCTCCATAAATAATGATAATAATAATATAAATGAGACTTGTTATGTTATTTCCCATTTGTATGGTTTATTTACTCCATTTTACAGCGCTGTGGTATATGTTGGCGCTTTATAAATAATAATAATAATAATAATAATATTAAAGAGAGGTAATAATAATATTAAAGAGACTTGTTATGTTATTTCCCATTTGTATGGTTTATTTACTCAATTGTACAGCGCTGTGGTATATGTTGGCGCTTTTTAAATAAGAATAATAATATTAAAGAGACTTGTTATGTTATTTCCCATTTGTATGGTTTATTTACTCCATTGTACAGCGCTGTGGAATATGTTGGCACTTTATAAATAATAATAATATTAAAGAGACTTGTTATGTTATTTCCCATTTGTATGGTTTATTTACTCCATTGTACAGCGCTGTGGTATATGTTGGCGCTTTATAAATAATATTAAGGACAAAAATCAAAGGTTTGGGATCCCTCTCAGCAAGAACGGGCAAAGGCTGAAATAGCCGGCCCTATAGGTTGTAACCTACTCAGGAGAGGAATCACTGTTTTTTGCTCGCTTGCACCATTACAGAGGAAAGCTCTACATTAGCACATTAGACTGGTCCCACCCATAAGGGCAGTCCAGATCCAAATAGCCTGGCAGGTCTCCTCTTTACAAAGAACACAGTGACCACAGACGTACGTTTCAGCCTTCAATGGCCTTGTCAGTACGGTACAGCTAATATCCTTCTAGGTGCAGCTAGCTAGGGACCCACGTCTGGGCATACCCTGATTACTCATGGAGACAAAAAACAAAGGTTTGGGATCCCTCTCAGCGAGAACGGGCAAAGGCTGAAATAGCCGGCCCTATAGGTTGTAACCTACTCAGGTAAGGAATCACCGTTTTTTGCTCGCTTGCACCCTTACAGAGGAAACCTCTCCAATAGCACATTAGACCTTTGTTTTTTGTCTCCATGAGTAAGTAGGGTATGCCCAGATGTGGGTACCTAGCTCGCTGCACCTAGAGGGATATCAGCCGTACCATACTGACGAAGCTATTGAAGGCTGAAACGTACGTCTGTGGTTGCTGTGTTCTTCGTGCAGAGGAGACCTGCCAGGCTATTTGGATCTGGACTGCCCTTATGGGTGGGACCAGTCTAATGTGCTATTGGAGTGGTTTCCTCTGTAATGGTGCAAGTGAGCAAAAAACGGTGATTCCTCTCGTGAGTAGGTTACAAACTATAGGGCCAGCTATTTCAGCCTTTACCTGTTCTTGGTGAGAGGGATCCCAAATCTTTGTTTTTTGTCTCCATAAATAATGATAATAATAATATAAATGAGACTTGTTATGTTATTTCCCATTTGTATGGTTTATTTACTCCATTGTACAGCGCTGTGGTATATGTTGGCGCTTTATAAATAATAATAATAATAATAATATTAAAGAGACTTGTTATGTTATTTCCCATTTGTATGGTTTATTTACTCAATTGTACAGCGCTGTGGTATATGTTGGCGCTTTTTAAATAAGAATAATAATATTAAAGAGACTTGTTATGTTATTTCCCATTTGTATGGTTTATTTACTCCATTGTACAGCGCTGTGGAATATGTTGGCACTTTATAAATAATAATAATATTAAAGAGACTTGTTATGTTATTTCCCATTTGTATGGTTTATTTACTCCATTGTACAGCGCTGTGGTATATGTTGGCGCTTTATAAATAATATTAAGGACAAAAATCAAAGGTTTGGGATCCCTCTCAGCAAGAACGGGCAAAGGCTGAAATAGCCAGCCCTATAGGTTGTAACCTACTCAGGAGAGGAATCACTGTTTTTTGCTCGCTTGCACCATTACAGAGGAAAGCTCTCCATTAGCACATTAGACTGGTCCCACCCATAAGGGCAGTCCAGATCCAAATAGCCTGGCAGGTCTCCTCTTTACAAAGAACACAGTGACCACAGACGTACGTTTCAGCCTTCAATTGCCTTGTCAGTACGGTACAGCTAATATCCCTCGTCTGGGCATACCCTGATTACTCATGGAGACAAAAAACAAAGGTTTGGGAGAACGGGCAAAGGCTGAAATAGCCGGCCCTATAGGTTGTAACCTACTCAGGTAAGGAATCACCGTTTTTTGCTCGCTTGCACCATTACAGAGGAAACCTCTCCAATAGCACATTAGACCTTTGTTTTTTGTCTCCATGAGTAAGTAGGGTATGCCCAGATGTGGGTACCTAGCTCGCTGCACCTAGAGGGATATCAGCCGTACCATACTGACGAAGCTATTGAAGGCTGAAACGTACGTCTGTGGTTGCTGTGTTCTTCGTGTAGAGGAGACCTGCCAGGCTATTTGGATCTGGACTGCCCTTATGGGTGGGACCAGTCTAATGTGCTATTGGAGAGGTTTCCTCTGTAATGGTGCAAGCGAGCAAAAAACGGTGATTCCTCTCCCGAGTAGGTTACAAACTATAGGGCCAGCTATTTCAGCCTTTGCCCGTTCTCGGTGAGAGGCATCCCAAATCTTTGTTTTTTGTCTCCATAAATAATGATAATAATAATATAAATGAGACTTGTTATGTTATTTACCATTTGTATGGTTTATTTACTCCATTGTACAGGGCTGTGGTATATGTTGGCGCTTTATAAATAATAATAATAATATTAAAGAGACTTGTTATGTTATTTCCCATTTGTATGGTTTATTTACTCCATTGTACAGCGCTGTGGTATATGTTGGCGCTTTATAAATAATAATAATATTAAAGAGACTTGTTATGTTATTTCCCATTTGTATGGTTTATTTACTCAATTGTACAGCGCTGTGGTATATGTTGGCGCTTTTTAAATAAGAATAATAATATTAAAGAGACTTGTTATGTTATTTCCCATTTTTATGGTTTATTTACTCCATTTTACAGCGCTGTGGAATATGTTGGCACTTTATAAATAATAATAATAATATTAAAGAGACTTGTTATGTTATTTCCCATTTGTAAGGTTTATTTACTCCATTGTACAGCGCTGTGGTATATGTTGGCGCTTTATAAATAATATTAAGGACAAAAATCAAAGGTTTGGGATCCCTCTCAGCGAGAACGGGCAAAGGCTGAAATAGCCGGCCCTATAGGTTGTAACCTACTCAGGTAAGGAATCACCGTTTTTTGCTCGCTTGCACCATTACAGAGGAAACCTCTCCAATAGCACATTAGACCTTTGTTTTTTGTCTCCATGAGTAAGTAGGGTATGCCCAGATGTGGGTCCCTAGCTCGCTGCACCTAGAGGGATATCAGCCGTACCATACTGACGAAGCTATTGAAGGCTGAAACGTACGTCTGTGGTTGCTGTGTTCTTCGTGCAGAGGAGACCTGCCAGGCTATTTGGATCTGGACTGCCCTTATGTGTGGGACAAGTCTAATGTGCTATTGGAGTGGTTTCCTCTGTAATGGTGCAAGTGAGCAAAAAACGGTGATTTCTCTCCTGAGTAGGTTACAAACTATAGGGCCAGCTATTTCAGCCTTTGCCCGTTCTCGGTGAGAGGGATCCCAAATCTTTGTTTTTTGTCTCCATAAATAATGATAATAATAATATAAATGAGACTTGTTATGTTATTTCCCATTTGTATGGTTTATTTACTCCATTGTACAGCGCTGTGGTATATGTTGGCGCTTTATAAATAATAATAATAATAATATTAAAGAGACTTGTTATGTTATTTCCCATTTGTATGGTTTATTTACTCCATTGTACAGCGCTGTGGTATATGTTGGCGCTTTTTAAATAAGAATAATAATATTAAAGAGACTTGTTATGTTATTTCCCATTTGTATGGTTTATTTACTCCATTGTACAGCGCTGTGGTATATGTTGGCGCTTTTTAAATAAGAATAATAATATTAAAGAGACTTGTTATGTTATTTCCCATTTGTATGGTTTATTTACTCCATTGTACAGCGCTGTGGTATATGTTGGCGCTTTATAAATAATATTAAGGACAAAAATCAAAGGTTTGGGATCCCTCTCAGCAAGAACGGGCAAAGGCTGAAATAGCCGGCCCTATAGGTTGTAACCTACTCAGGAGAGGAATCACTGTTTTTTGCTCGCTTGCACCATTACAGAGGAAACCTCTCCATTAGCACATTAGACTGGTCCCACCCATAAGGGCAGTCCAGATCCAAATAGCCTGGCAGGTCTCCTCTTTACAAAGAACACAGTGACCACAGACATACGTTTCAGCCTTCAATTGCCTTGTCAGTACGGTACAGCTAATATCCCTCTAGGTGCAGCGAGCTAGGGACCCACGTCTGGGTATACCCTGATTACTCATGGAGACAAAAAACAAAGGTTTGGGATCCCTCTCAGCGAGAACGGGCAAAGGCTGAAATAGCCGGCCCTATAGGTTGTAACCTACTCAGGTAAGGAATCACCGTTTTTTGCTCGCTTGCACCATTACAGAGGAAACCTCTCCAATAGCACATTAGACCTTTGTTTTTTGTCTCCATGAGTAAGTAGGGTATGCCCAGATTTGGGTACCTAGCTCGCTGCACCTAGAGAGATATCAGCCGTACCATACTGACGAAGCTATTGAAGGCTGAAACGTACGTCTGTGGTTGCTGTGTTCTTCGTGCAGAGGAGACCTGCCAGGCTATTTGGATCTGGACTGCCCTTATGGGTGGGACCAGTCTAATGTGCTATTGGAGTGGTTTCCTCTGTAATGGTGCAAGTGAGCAAAAAACGGTGATTCCTCTCCTGAGTAGGTTACAAACTATAGGGCCAGCTATTTCAGCCTTTGCCTGTTCTTGGTGAGAGGGATCCCAAATCTTTGATTTTTGTCTCCATAAATAATGATAATAATAATATAAATGAGACTTGTTATGTTATTTCCCATTTGTATGGTTTATTTACTCCATTGTACAGCGCTGTGGTATATGTTGGCGCTTTATAAATAATAATAATAATATTAAAGAGACTTGTTATGTTATTTCCCATTTGTATGGTTTATTTACTCAATTGTACAGCGCCGTGGTATATGTTGGCGCTTTTTAAATAAGAATAATAATATTAAAGAGACTTGTTATGTTATTTCCCATTTGTATGGTTTATTTACTCCATTGTACAGCGCTGTGGTATATGTTGGCGCTTTTTAAATAAGAATAATAATATTAAAGAGACTTGTTATGTTATTTCCCATTTGTATGGTTTATTTACTCCATTGTACAGCGCTGTGGAATATGTTGGCACTTTATAAATAATAATAATAATATTAAAGAGTCTTGTTATGTTATTTCCCATTTGTATGGTTTATTTACTCCATTGTACAGCGCTGTGGTATATGTTGGCGCTTTATAAATAATATTAAGGACAAAAATCAAAGGTTTGGGATCCCTCTCAGCAAGAACGGGCAAAGGCTGAAATAGTCGGCCCTATAGGTTGTAACCTACTCAAGAGAGGAATCACTGTTTTTTGCTCGCTTGCACCATTACAGAGGAAACCTCTCCATTAGCACATTAGACTGGTCCCACCCATAAGGGCAGTCCAGATCCAAATAGCCTGGCAGGTCTCCTCTTTACAAAGAACACAGTGACCACAGACATAAGTTTCAGCCTTCAATTGCCTTGTCAGTACGGTACAGCTAATATCCCTCTAGGTGCAGCGAGCTAGGGACCCACGTCTGGGCATACCCTGATTACTCATGGAGACAAAAAACAAAGGTTTGGGATCCCTCTCAGCGAGAACGGGCAAAGGCTGAAATAGCCGGCCCTATAGGTTGTAACCTACTCAGGAGAGGAATAACCGTTTTTTGCTCGCTTGCACCATTACTGAGGAAACCTCTCCAATAGCACATTAGACCTTTGTTTTTGTCTCCATGAGTAATTAGGTGCAGCGAGCTAGGGACCCACATCTGGGCATACCCTAATTACTCATGGAGACAAAAACAAAGGTCTAATGTGCTATTGGAGAGGTTTCCTCAGTAATGGTGCAAGCGAGCAAAAAACGGTTATTCCTCTCCTGAGTAGGTTACAACCTATAGGGCCGGCTATTTCAGCCTTTGCCCGTTCTCGCTGAGAGGGATCCCAAACCTTTGTTTTTTGTCTCCATGAGTAATCAGGGTATGCCCAGACGTGGGTCCCTAGCTCGCTGCACCTAGAGTGATATCAGCCGTACCATACTGACGAAGCTATTGAAGGCTAAAACGTACATCTGTGGTTGCTGTGTTCTTCGTGCAGAGGAGACCTGCCAGGCTATTTGGATCTGGACTGCCCTTATGGGTGGGACCAGTCTAATGTGCTATTGGAGACGTTTCCTCTGTAATGGGGCAATCGAGAATAAAACGGTGATTCCTCTCCTGAGTAGGTTACAAACTATAGGGCCAGCTATTTCAGCCTCTGCCCGTTCTTGGTGAGAGGGATCCCAAATCTTTGTTTTTTGTCTCCATAAATAATGATAATAATAATATAAATGAGACTTGTTATGTTATTTCCCATTTGTATGGTTTATTTACTCCATTGTACAGCGCTGTGGTATATGTTGGCGCTTTATAAATAATAATAATATTAAAGAGACTTGTTATGTTATTTCCCATTTGTATGGTTTATTTACTCAATTGTACAGCGCTGTGGTATATGTTGGCGCTTTTTAAATAAGAATAATAATATTAAAGAGACTTGTTATGTTATTTCCCATTTGTATGGTTTATTTACTCCATTGTACAGCGCTGTGGTATATGTTGGTGCTTTTTAAATAAGAATAATAATATTAAAGAGACTTGTTATGTTATTTCCCATTTGTATGGTTTATTTACTCCATTGTACAGCGCTGTGGAATATGTTGGCACTTTATAAATAATAATAATATTAAAGAGACTTGTTATGTCATTTACCATTTGTAAGGTGTATTTACTCCATTGTACAGCGCTGTGGTATATGTTGGCGCTTTATAAATAATAATAATAATAATATTTTTATTTATTTTTTTAATTTTTTTTATTAATAGTAATTTTTATTGTATTTCACAAAATTAAAACATGGTATTTGCAGATCACAACAGTCTTCTTGTCATTTGTCTAATTTTCTTTTACATTTCACACATTATTGAACAGCATAACAAAACAACCATCATTAAAGATTAAATCTTGGGTGTGATTGTCAGATTTCTAAACATTGGTTAATTTACCATGACATAACCATTTCTTAAATATACTTTGGGAAATTTGTTAGTACTCATTACCAAATATCAGATTTAAATTAAAATGATACGAGTAAACATAAGTAATAGATAATAAATGATAATATTATCAATAAGTAATAATATAATCGATAGATATTTGTACAATCAAAACATTAAAGATGTGGGTGAAAACAGTATATAGGAGAGAAAAAGGAAATCCGAAGAAGTAAAGGTGGGGGAGAGGCACGGAAACCACTGCTGTGTGTGTTGTCTTCCACTAACAGCTTTAGTAGTGATCGGTGTTTGTTCAATTAACTGGATTTTGTGCACTTGTCGCTGGATTGGAATATGAGGTCCATAACTGTAAAATCTCTTCATATTTGGTCATATTCCCAACTGTTGCATAGTGAAGGTTTTCTGAATGGAGATTTAAATTAATAAGGTTGTGTAGTTCTTGCTTAGTGGGTATTTTGTTTGATTTCCAATTCCGTGCTATTAAGACTTTTGCTGCTAGTAAAATTTGGCCCGTCATCATTTTAACTGACCACGGATTGCTTGTTGGAAAAATATGAAGTAATGCTAGCTCAGGGCTAGGAGGGTAAGTGATATTTGTGATCTTGTTGATGATATTGAAGGTGGTCTTCCATAATTCCTTTATGTGTGGGCACTCCCACCAGATGTGGAGCATGGTACCTGGGTTATTACAGTTCCTCCAACATAAATGGGACACTGATCTGTACATTTTGGCCAATCTGCTTGGAACTAGGTACCATCTGTATAATACTTTTCTAGCAAGTTCCATATGGTTGGCGCAGTGAGAGATCTTCTTTGGGAACATAATAGCTTGACTCCATTGCGTTGGCGTAAGATTAATACCCAGTTCCTGTTCCCATGATTTTATAAAAGGTAGGTTTGTAGACAGTATAGGTTGCATGGATGAGGAATAGCAGATTGATAGGATCTTTTTTTGTTTTGTGTATATTTGCACATACTGTAGTAATTTGATGTGGCGTATATGATTGGTCTGTAAGCATACTTGGATATGAATTAAGGGCATGTCTCACTTGCAAATATTTGTAAAAATCTGCTTTGGGAATATGATATTGGGTATGAATTGTATCAAAAGATTTCAGTTGCGAGTTTTGATAGAGGTCTCCTAGAGTTGTAATTCCTTTTGTGTTCCAGGAGTCTAGGTTAATATTTTGTATACATAGTTCTAAACTTCTGATAGGAGTTGCAATTGTGAATTTGTGGATGTGGCGAAACCGGCCTCGCCACGTGTCCTTGGAGGGGGCTGCTTGCCCGCTTCTTGCCTTTGGACTATGGACCAGACTTTATGTGAATGTGTTATACCCCAGATAGGAATCCCATGGAGCCCATTCGTATGAAACTGACTGTAAAGACTTTGACTCCATGGCGATTAAACTGTATTTGTGTGGTCCGAGCGCCATTCACTTAATAATGTGCGCTCAGACCTGAGCTATCTGGGGATATGTGAAATGTCTGTGTGTTATGTGTAAAATGTGACTTTATGTATTTTAAAGTGTTTTGTGTCTTTTTGCAACCATGTGCTTAATGGAGTCTTGTGTCTGTCCTGGGAGATAATTGAATTACTTATCTCCAGGATAGAAGACTCTGAAACTGGTTTGGGCCAGAAAGCCATGCTTCATTTAGTCACAAAGGACTTTTTACTAACTTTTGAACCCCTTGTCTGATTTGTGCCATTTTTGAATATGTTGTTCCCCTGAATGGATTGATTGTGAATATGTAATTTTATGTGAATGTGATGTATGGTTTTGGAGTTATGAAAGTTGGGTAGAAAGTATGTTTTAACTGTATGTATAATTGAGTTTCCTCTCAGGATAAGGGGAGGGAATATGTGGGATGTAACTGTGATGTGATTGGTTGTTTTGTAACGCCCTGTGGGCTGTACTATGTTTGTGGATTGGGAATAAAAGAGACTGTATGGGACAGTACAGAAGTTCCTGCTTAACCCTCAAAGTGAAGTGTCGTCTCATTATTGGGGGAAGGATTTATTGTATGCTGTTCCAGTTTGACTGCTAGGAGAGTAAACCTATTCGTATGGTTCCTATTCAACTGTCTACAGCATTCATATGCTTGGGAGGATTCATATGCTTCTCCGGTTTGGTGGTTGTGGTGTCTGCTGCAGTGCTTGGAGTCCTCAGGAAGCGCTAGGAGCATCCTTTAACGGAGGTACCCAGTTGGGGTGCCAGGCGATCCGTTACATTGGTGGCAAGCGGTGGGATGGCGTCCTAGTGCGAGGTAAAGCAGCTCAGAGACACAGTCGTTTGGATTTACAAATTGAAGGCGACGCTAGTGTTTATACAGCGTCCCTGTCTACATAAAGATTTGGGAAAATGGGGTTCGTAGATCCTTGGGCACCTCGCACACCTGAGGAAGAGGGTGAATTGGACTGGAGAGATATTGCCCGGCAAGAACTATGGTACAATGCCCTGGAGGAAGTCCAGTATCAACGGCAGCAGCGCCTTCCTGGTGTCGCATACCGGTTGGAGGAACAAATGGCCTGGCGGATGCCGCTTCTGGGAGACCAACCCGGAGGGCAGCAGGTCAGACAACTTGAGTACCTCGTGGAAAGGGAACTGAGCCTTGACGCCTCATACCGGGCACTGTGGTGGTGCACTGTCCAGCCAGAGACATGGAGGGCAGAGGGCATCCAGCCGGAGGGGGAGAACTACACTAGCCCTGGCCTGTTGTGGAAGGCCTTAGCAGAAGACGTCGACTTTGGCAGTCCAGCAGAGTCACGGTACTGGGCTATTTTTTATTACCGGGGTGAGATGGTACAGGGCCCGAGATCTATGGGACTGGGACAAGACCTCCACCGTTTGGCTGCCATGGAACGACAGCTAGAGATGGACTATGTGGAACTACTAAACTCATGTCAGCCACAGGGCATAGACACAGAACAGGAAAACTGGCTGGGAGACCCAGACCTGCCAACCTACAGCTGGGAAAACGCAGCCGAGGTACCCCCTGCTTCACTACCAGCGGCAGAAGTAGGGGACCTCATAGACTGGTCCTGGGAAGACCCACAGATGGCAGGTGGAGATGGGATGGCGGTCTCTCTACCGGCCCTACAGGGATGCTGGGCGGTCGGCCCAGATCTCCAGCGGCAGTGTGTACCCCAGGGAGATGAAGGTGCCGTCCTTCCTCCCCAGCGGCAGTGTGTACCCCAGGAAGCAGAGACCATCTGTCTCGCACCCCAGCCGCAGGACAAAATATTGAAAGGGGAGACAGTTGGTCCCCCTCTCCACCAGCAAAGAGAGTGTCAGGGAGAGGAGCAGTTTACCCCCTCTCCCCAGCGGCAGTCTACAGTTCAGAGAGAGGAGCTTGTTACACCCTCTCTCCAGCGGCAGCCTAACCCACCAAGGGGAGATGTTAAGCCCCACAACTATGCAGATGGGACCGTAGTCTCTGCACTTGCAGCCCCAGGGGCAGGGACGGTCGGTCCTGTCCCCCAGCCACAGAGCAGTGTATCAAGAGGGGAGACAGTCGGTCTCCCCCTCCCCCAACCAGGCTCCAACCAGGCTACTTCAGTGGTAGCGCTGGCACCCGGGCAGAGTACCGCTGGTCTCTGCCCACTCAGCAACCCACCAAGGCAGTCTACCAGCCCCCCGCACAGCTGTGGTGAGGCACCTGGACATGGACAAGTTGCTATTTCATCCAGGTGTAGTAACCAGTTATTGTGGGTGGGTTGTATTGCTGTTTGTGCTTCGTGGGTGGGTTGCTGGACTAACCAGGGCACTGACTGGCAGGAGGTCAGATACCCTGTTAGTTTGGATGGTAAAGGGGAGAAATGTGGCAAAACCGGCCTCGCCACGTGTCCTTGGAGGGGGCTGCTTGCCCGCCTCTTGCCTTTGGACTATGGACCAGACTTTATGTGAATGTGTTATACCCCAGATAGGAATCCCATGGAGCCCATTCGTATGAAACTGACTGTAAAGACTTTGACTCCATGGCGATTAAACTGTATTTGTGTGGTCCGAGCGCCATTCACTTAATAATGTGCGCTCAGACCTGAGCTATCTGGGGATATGTGAAATGTCTGTGTGTTATGTGTAAAATGTGACTTTATGTATTTTAAAGTGTTTTGTGTCTTTTTGCAACCATGTGCTTAATGGAGTCTTGTGTCTGTCCTGGGAGATAATTGAATTACTTATCTCCAGGATAGAAGACTCTGAAACTGGTTTGGGCCAGAAAGCCATGCTTCATTTAGTCACAAAGGACTTTTTACTAACTTTTGAACCCCTTGTCTGATTTGTGCCATTTTTGAATATGTTGTTCCCCTGAATGGATTGATTGTGAATATGTAATTTTATGTGAATGTGATGTATGGTTTTGGAGTTATGAAAGTTGGGTAGAAAGTATGTTTTAACTGTATGTATAATTGAGTTTCCTCTCAGGATAAGGGGAGGGAATATGTGGGATGTAACTGTGATGTGATTGGTTGTTTTGTAACGCCCTGTGGGCTGTACTATGTTTGTGGATTGGGAATAAAAGAGACTGTATGTGACAGTACAGAAGTTCCTGCTTAACCCTCAAAGTGAAGTGTCGTCTCATTATTGGGGGAAGGATTTATTGTATGCTGTTCCAGTTTGACTGCTAGGAGAGTAAACCTATTCGTATGGTTCCTATTCAACTGTCTACAGCATTCATATGCTTGGGAGGATTCATATGCTTCTCCGGTTTGGTGGTTGTGGTGTCTGCTGCAGTGCTTGGAGTCCTCAGGAAGCGCTAGGAGCACCCTTTAACGGAGGTACCCAGTCGGGGTGCCAGGCGATCCGTTACAGTGGAGTTCACTAATATCGGCGGCGAACCGCTTCCAGGTTTTGTATGACAGATTGGTGCTTGAGAGTGGGAAGGTTATATTTCTTTTGGGGACCTTTGTTGACCATAGTAGGTGACAGACTCTTCTAGGAGCTACTAGTATATCCTCTATGTCTACCCACGCTATAGTATTTGGCTGAACATGATGTAGTAATGTTTGGGCCATTCTAGCCGCATAATAATATTTAGGGATTGAGGGTACGTTTAAGCCTCCTTGATGTATTGGGAGCATTAACCACTTGTTGGCTATCCTTGTGGGTTTATTTGCATGTATGAACCTATGTATAGTGACCTGAATTTCTGCCAGCATAGTTGGTGGTACGTATACCGGAAGGGTTCAGAACATATACAGGAATTTGGGGAGGATCATCATTTTGATGGCCGCTATTCGACCCATCCAAGTGATGAATAATTTCGACCATTCATTCAGTTCTTGTTTCACTTGTTTCCATAAGGTTTTTATGTTATATTCCACTAAATCATGAGGGTCATATGTTAATTTCGTTCCCAAATATGTCACATACTTGTTGCGTCAGTCAAATTTATATTTAAGTTTAAGAGTGGTTATCAGATTCGTATTTAATCCTAGTGGTAGGGCTTGTGTCTTTGATTTATTTACTTTGTGATATGATACTGCACTAAAGTTTGTTAGTGTGTCTTGAAGCTGTACTAATGATGTTTCTGGCTCAGTTAGTGCAATTAATATATCATCAGCAAAAAGTGCTAGTTTTGAATCGTATTGTGGGGTGAATGGAATTCCTCTGATGTCAGGGTGGGCTCTAATGGCTGCTGCTAAAGGCTCCAGAGCCAACACATAAAGGAGTGGGGATAGCGGGCAGCCCTGTCTAGATCCATTCGTTATCATAAAGGGTTGAGATACAAACCCTGCATAGGATACAGACGCTGATGGAGACGAATACAAGGCCATCACTGCTTTGATATATTCCTCTGGGAATTGAAATTTTAAAAGTACTTTTCTCAAATAACCCCAGTGTAGGCGATCAAAAGCCTTTTCCGCATCAATAGCAAGGAGGAGGCTAGGTATTTTTTTGATTTTACCCAAGAAATCATATTTATCACTTTTCTGGTGTTATCCGATGCTTGTCGGCCTCCCACAAATCCTACTTGGTCATAATGTAACATTTTAGGGAGTATCTCTTTAATTCTGTTTGCCATTATTTTAGCATATAGTTTTGTATTTGTATTTAATAACGAAATTGGCCTAAAATTTGGGCATAGAGTTTGAGGTTTCCCCGGCTTGGGGATGGTTGTTATATATGCAGACAACATGGATGGAGGGAAATATCCTTTTGTGCTGCATGTGTGGAATGTTTTAAGTAAATAAGGGGCTAATACATCTGCGAATTTTTTGTAATACAAATTTGTAAACCCATCTGGTCCTGGTGCTTTGTTTAGAGGCAGGTGGGATATGCATGTCCCCACTTCCTCTAAAGATATGGGTGCTGTCAAATTTTCCATTTGTTGTGTGGTTAGGGAAGGAAGGGAGATTTTGTTCAGAAATTGTTCTATAATTTCTATCGTTGGTTGAGGGGTAGATTGGTCCTCTGATAAATTATATAGTTTGGAATAGTATTTTGCAAAGATGTTAGGGATGTTAGCTGGGTTTACAATCTTTTCTCCTGTATCAGAATATATATATGGGATAGCCTGTTTTGCTTCTTTTTTACGTAAGCGTTTAGCTAAAAGCTTTCCTGCTTTGTTGCCATGGTTATAGTAGGTTTGTTTTAACTTGGTAAGCATCAATTGCGTTTTGTAAAGTTGCATATTGTTAAGTTCAGTTTTAATTAGATTGATATGCTTTGTTCTTTGTTTTGTAATTGTTGTTTTATTTAGCTTCTCTAAACTACTCAATTCTTCCTTGAGGGACGTTAATTTTTGTTCTCTTACTTTTTTAGCATGGGATGCTTTTGATATGAAAAGTCCTCTCATAACCGCCTTATGGGCTTCCCAGATAACTTCTGGTTGCATATCCGTTGAGTCATTTAATTGAAAATATTCAGATAAGACCTCAAGGGCTGCAGTTTGGGTCGTTGTCATTGAGAATAAGGAGTCATTCAATCTCCAAGAGCTTCTGCCTTTATAAGGGAATTGCTCCGTTAGTGTTAGGGTAATTGGAGCATGGTCCGACCATTGTATGTCTCCTATATTACATTCCGATACTCTTTGTAGGGTATCTTTGTCTAGGAAAAAGTAGTCTAATCTAGTATAAGATGAGTGAACAGAAGAATAAAACGTGTAGTCCTTTTCAGGACCATGCATAAGTCTCCATGCATCGTATACCCTGGCTTCTAGACAGACGTTTTGCATGATTTTACTTTGCGCTAACACGCTACGTAAATTTCGCGCTGTCATTTTAGTTGTGGTGTCTAGACTAGGGTCTGCCAGCGTGTTAAAACCACCACAGATAATTAGTGCTCCCACCCTGACATCTAGTGCTTTTTCTATTACACTACGTAAGAATTGGGCTGAGCTTGAATTAGGGGCATAGATATTAACTAAAGTGTATGGTGTGTTGTTAATGGTTAGTAGTAATATTATATAACGTCCTTTTGGGTCTTTTTTTATTGATTGCACTGAAGTTGCCAATGAGTTGTGCAGCCATATCGAGACGCCAGCTTTCTTTTTTGAGTTGGTGGCATGGTATACTATGGGGAATTGTTTGGGGGTAACATATGGTACTTTGTTAGATGCAAAGTGAGTTTCCTGTGCACATAGTATTTGAGCTTTTAAGTTTTGAGCTTCCTTAAAGAATAGGCGACGTTTGTGTGGGGTGTTCAGCCCCTTGACGTTCATGGACATTACTTTTACACTCATTTCTGCTTCTGTGTTTTTACTGTTTGTAATTCTAGCTTTCGTACTAGGTGTTTCCCTATATCAGAGGTAGTAAATGTGTTGTGTCTGTCATGACAAACAGAAGTGTGATCATAAAACCTTATTATCCCAGGATGGACCTTGATTCCGTGTCTGCTAGTGCGGTTCAGTTGTTCCTGCAGCTTATGGTATGGTTGTACCGGTGGCGTGTTGTTCCGTTTGGAGCCTCTTTCAGACATCAGGTATTGAACATGGGGGGAAAAGAGGAAATTAGTGAAAAAGAGAAAAAGAAAAGGAAAAGAGAAGAGAAACAAAACATTTGGTGCCAAGGAGTGGCACACAGATCCTTGTGCATTGTAAAAAATTACATTAAATACAAATAGATTATTCACTGTACTCACAGTCCTCGTCCCCAGACGAGGGGGTGGATTAATTTTAAACATTTTTAAATTCAAACTTCTGCGTAACTTTTGGACCGGGGAATAGTCCAACATAACTTATTGTTATCTTATTTTAGACCTATGCTTATTCAGATAATTCTAGAGCCTTTTCTATGAATCTATGGTGGTAAATATATTGATGGGGCATATATCATAATTCGACTCTCTTTGTTTGATATATTTAACCCTCTCTTATTAGCAGGATTCCAATGCTCCTATCTTTGCTACCTATCTTACTTAACTGAATACGGTAATCAACTATTGTTGTGGGAGGGGCTAAGGTCAGGAAAAGGAGAGTAGTGTTTCAGATGGATAATACCGTACACATAGAAATTCGGTCAGAGGTGTGCCGAGACCGACGTACCTGGTAGGCCTAGAAGAGGACCCCCCGTGTAATAGAAAGAAAAGGATAGCTAAGAAAAAGGGTTGGGATCAAGGGTGGGAACAATGTCGGTGAAAACGCTGCATGTTGTGGGAGAGAGGCGCTTGATATACTCAGCGCCCCTCCCACAACTACAGGCCAGCCTCCTGGCCTTAACATTTGTGGGAGGGGCTAAGGTCAGGAAAAGGAGAGTAGTGTTTCAGATGGATAATACCGTACACATAGAAATTCGGTCAGAGGTGTGCCGAGACCGACGTACCTGGTAGGCCTAGAAGAGGGCAAAAATGAAAGTCATAAATTATACAACCAGTTTATTATCAATATATCCGAAATACAGATTACAATGCAAGTTTGGCAAATGCTTGTTTAATCTCTGTAGTTGGTTGTGGAATGTAGACTGAGAAACAGGACGAGCGCCATCTACCCATCCTTTTGATAATGTGAGCGGGGACATTGTTTTTAGAGGCTGCTGATGCAGCTCCGATTCTGAATGAATGCCCTGAATATGACAATGGGTTTAGTCCAATCCTGACTAATAACAATCTGACATATTTAACAAAACTTATAGATGATAGAGGTTTGCTAGGAAAAGGTAGCAATGGACTGTCCCTTGGTTTGTGTGCCAAAAAAAGTGACAATGTATTCAAAGCTACAACTGGACACCAAGGTGAATCGGTTTGATAAAAGGGGATTTGTACACCTGGGCCTGTCTGGCATGTTTTGGTATGAGCAAGAGATAAAACGTAGTGGTCATCTACCCAACATAAATCAGATTTTTTAAGGTAGGTGGTAGTGTTGGATGTGGTAGATAGCTCCCCTGGTCTCATAAACCCGTAGAAAGCCAAGAATATTGCTGATTTGATGATAATATTGGTACCGGGTTCGAAGGGTCTGGCATCAATGCTTTTGATTAGTGCTCTGAAAATATCTCCGTGTATAGGTAGCCTGCTTGGTGCTGTTTGACGATTTATCTTTATTAGGCCTTTAAGGAATTTTGTAATGGGTTGTGAGTTTAATAAAGAGGGTTTGTCTGGAAATAATATAGAGATGTGGTGTTGAACACCTGATAGGTACAGCTTGATTGTGCTGTATGATAGTTTCAAAGTTTTATGGCAATATGCGCCGAATGCCAATAGAATTTTAACAGAGGTAAGATCTGCTGGTGGGATGGAATTCAGAAAGGTGTGATATATCGACCATGCTCTGTCGTATGACTTGATAGTACTGTTTGATAAAGCTTTTTTTAATGATTGCGTTGGCCATGTCCACGTGGTGTATTAAGTTAAAGTGAGCTGTTCGAAGTCGGGCGGGGGAGTAGGTGTGGGATCCGCCGTGGGATGGATTTTGAAAAATTTCTGAAATTCAAAACGGGACAAAGCGTCAGCTGCTATGTTCACAGAACCTGCCACGTGCTCACAAACCAGGAAAAATTTATGATATAACGAGAGCCAGGTTAATTTCAGCATGAAACTCATTAAATGATGGGAATTTGATCTGCCTTTATTTATGATATCCGCAGTTACTTGATTGTCTGTAAAATAAATGACCGTGAGTCCAGTCCACTCATGTCCCCAGGTAACGGCAGCAGCAACAATGGGGTATATTTCGAATAGAGGTGAGGATTGTTTGAATTCTGGGATATTCTCAATTTGTGGGGGCCATTCCCCGCACAGCCATTTGTTTTGAAAAATGGCCGCGAAACCTCGTGATGCGGCTGCATCCGTGAAAATGTTAGGGGAGAATTCGTTCTGGACAGGAAAGAACATGGACCTACCATTCCAATTTCTGAGGAACCTGGACCACATTACTAGATCAGATTTTGCTTCATTATCAAGGCTGATCATGTCTGATGACTCGTGGCTATTAGATAGTAAGTTCAGGAGGTGTGATATGAAAGACCTACCCTGTGGGATGATGCGCATAGCGAAATTTAGGTGACCCAAGAGTGCCTGTAATTGTACTCTTGAGCAAGTGGGTGATGCCATGAAGCTGTCAATCTGTTGTTGAATCCTACTAAGTTTGGCTGCTGGGAGACTGGCCTCCATACGAACAGAATCTAAGACTATGCCCAAAAATTCGATGGAAGTGTCTGGGCCTGCAGTCTTGTGTTTGGCAACTGGAATTCCTAATTTTTCGAATAGGTTGAGCAGCCTGTCTAGGCTGGAGGGTGATGATTGGGGTGATTCTATAGTTAGAAAATCGTCTAGGTAGTGTAGTACCAATGGGCACCGAGTGACATTTAATAAAATCCAACACAGAGTTTCTGCGAATAAGTCAAATAACTTGGGACTACTCCTGGAGCCAAAGGTTAATCGGGTAGAAAAATAGTACCAGTCTTTCCACTTAATACCATGTAGATGCCATAATTCGGGATTTATTGGTAGTAGTTTGAAGGCATCTGTGATGTCTGCCTTGGCGAGCCATGATCCTATCCCTGACCTCACTATAGCTTGAATGACATTGTCTACTGAAGTGTATTTAAGCGAGAATTCTTCTGCTGGAATAAGGGAGTTGATACTAGGATGACACGAGTTGTGAGGGGCTGATAAGTCGAAAATTAGTCTCTTTTTCTTTGAATATTTCCCTGTGGCTATACCAATGGGGCTGATTCTCCAAGTGGGGAAAGGGGGTGACTGAAAGGGACCTATTAGGTAACCTTTCTCTAGTTCACTTGCCAACAGGATGTCTACAGAATCGGGATCAGTCAATCCGGACCTAAGGTTGGGGCATTCCAGTGTTTGTTGGGGAAGAGCAATAATACCCGTGTTAAAACCTGCTGAAAAACCTGAAATTAAAAACTCCACAAGGTCGGGTGAAGGGTGAAGCTTTAATTTTTCCCTTAGGAAATCTACCTTAACTGGGGATAGTCATGATTTGGAAAAAAGTTTAACTGGACACATTGTTTTCGGGTGGGCCCTATGACAGCCTGTGCAGTTGTGCAGCAGTCTACACAGACTGAAATTGCAACCGGTGGTATTGAAATTGTTGCAGATCTGCGATTTCCCGAGGAAAGAAATAGGTCTCCCTAGTCTATCGTGTGTTTTGGCGGATGAGGGGAGAGGGCCCAAGGTTGGTGGTGCAGACAAGCCTGCCGTACTGGTGGAGGGTTGATTAACTGCTGACGGGCAGAAATTGACTGTATGTGCTGTTGATTGGCACTGACTGCAGGCTGGAGTTTTAAGTCCTGCGAAATGCCTGCAGAACAGCTCAGTATCTATTTGACTCCAGTCCGTGAGATAATTGAACTGAGCCAACGCTGCTGCTGCTTTTGCTGAAAAGGACCTGTGGTAATCATAGAACGCATAACCTCCGTATTTATGCCCTAGTTCCACAACTTTGAACAAGTAATGGTCTAGCTCCTCCCTCCTATTAGGGTGAATTGCACAGATTACGTCCCTATATAGGCTAAAGGCCAAAACGAATTCTGGTATAGAGAGTTTACTCCCAAGCCTCGGGTCTTTGGCTCTTAGAACTACTGACACTTCCCCGCAAGAAAATGCTCTATTGTCTGCCAGATCGTGTGAGCTAAGCAAGAGGGACACTAAGTTGACGTCCTTCCCTTCCAGGATGTCTTTCCGGAGGTTACTTTGAATGAAGTGTGCCGGTGTGATGGAGGGAGATTTGCCCGTGAACCTACCTGCCTCCAATGACTGCGATAAAGGGGTCTGTGAGATGAGTGGAACTTGAGGAGACGGTAGGGAGGATATTTGCATGGTAGGTCTGGCCTCTAAATTATCCAGCCTGTTTTGTATGGAAGCTACTGACGTTACCAAAGTGGTAAGCATGTCTTTTAACTGGCCCAATTCTTCTGAGGCCCTAAGAGGGGGGCTGGGTCTAGCAAGGGGCGTTGAATGTCCCGGAAATAATAATCGAAATAATTCTGCCTTCCTGGCTGTAGCCGGGAAAGGTATCCCTCTTCTTAACAGTTCTGCTGTTAACTTTGGGATGGTCCAGGCTCTAAGAGATGGCGTAACCGTGGCATCTGACCTTGGGACAGGCGAAGGTGGTATAGGGGACTGATCCTCGTGCTCGGAAAACATTGACCTGTCTAAAAACACAGATGAAACCTAATAAATCTATCTGATCAATGGGTTTGATAAGTCTGAGTTCTGCGATAGAACGGTGCTTATGTCGTGCTCTGCGATAGAGCGGAAACTAAAAAACGGCTCTGCGTTAGAGCGGGAGTGCAACGTATGGGAGGCCTATCTATCGTGATGAAGAGGCGAAAAACTAAATTCGAGTGACTTGCCCTCCGGCGAGGGTAGGGATAATGCCTCTAAGGGAAGGGGAAAGATGCTGATATGCTATGAAATACAAACCTTCCATAGTATCCTGAATGAGGATTTGGTTGAATCGTACAGGGAACGTATTGCTTGTGACAACACTATTGAAATATTGAGGAAACGAAAATGGAGCGTAAATGACAGATCATGACACTATGATTGTATATATTTTCGTATGATTCTTAACAGTAACCTGTATCGTATTTAAGCTGCCTCAAAATAACTGTAATTTAGACCTTAAACTAACAGACTTAATTATTGTCAATATGCATATCTAACAGAGTTAGTTTGTACAGGATTAAATATATAAGCCTATAAAGAGCTTCCCACCCATAAAAGATTTCCTTATTAATTGAAAGTTCAAATCCTATAACATAAAATAAGCAATACACATTTATTAAAAGTAATTGTAAGCCTTATCATAATTCAACACCAAAAGATAATTATCGAGCAAGCGAGCGTGTGCCGGCTGAGGGGGGGGGCTCTGTTTTGTATTGTTTCTTGTCCTTAGACTTGTGATTCCTGCAATCCGTGGAGTTACAGTATAAGCATATTGATCTGAAGCCCATATTGCATGAACAGGAGGACTCTGGCTGCAAACCTAATCAACTTATTTCAGTGTAAGCATTTAACCATTTATAAATGTTTTATTGCAGCAGAACCACTAACACCTGCTGCCTAATAAATACTGTACCATGTAATGTAATCCATCCACACCCAGGCTAAATGATAAGCAATGCAAGGCATGAACTTTGTGCATCCAAACTACCACTCCTATGATGCTGAGCCAGCCATTCAGCATATAACCCAGCACATTACACAATTTAATGGTACTCGTTTTATAGACCCCAGAATGATTGCCGAGGTCCATGTCAGGAATCGAACCTGCAATCCTACAATTCTACACAGAACCAATACAGGGGTTAACCATTGTTGAGGGCAACGGGGGGAAGGTAAGAGGCGGTATGAGGGGAGCGGCGGGGGTAACAAGGTGGCCACGTAGGGGGAGGCGAGAGGTGGCATGAGAAACGGCGGGTGATATGAGAAAAAACCCCAAACGGAGAAGGGGATGTTTCCCCTTTCTCCGATTACCTGAATTCTTCTTTGGATCCTTGGATCGTGCAGCCGTTGAGTCTTCCGCGTCGCAAGGATGACGTCAGACCGGAAACTGTTGTCGCCCGGAAGTGACAACAACAATGTCGGTGAAAACGCTGCATGTTGTGGGAGAGAGGCGCTTGATATACTCAGCGCCCCTCCCACAACTACAGGCCAGCCTCCTGGCCTTAACATATATGTCTTTCCCCCTTACTCCTTATAAACGAAATATTATATTAAGGCATTATGGGATTTAGTCGTGTATCCAGAGGTTAGTAGACAGATCACTTATTATAGCCGTAGTTTGGGAGAGATCTCAATTTGGCTGTCCTTGTCTGCTTAATGGATCCTGTTGTCTTCTTCCTTCCTGTAACATTTAAAACCACCAAGTTAAGGATAAGGATACATGGATCGTTCACAGCTATCTACAGCAGTCTTAGATAATTCAGCTTCTCCGATGTTAGAAATCTTGCTGTATATTGTTATGTACGGGGTTCCAAAGGTTTTGGGCTTATAGTCCTACGATCAACCTTCCGAGATGATGTATCAGGTAAGTTATTCCGACCCTGGGTTGGGTGATGCTTGGAGTGAGGTTCTTTTCCCTTTCGGTGGAACTACATTCCATTCTTTTTCTAGTCTCGGTTTTTTGGGCATAGCAGGATCTCCTGGGTTTTGTATCGGGATGTTCCACTGCTGTAGTATTCGCATGCCTTCCTCTTTTGTGGCAATTGTGGTGGTCGTCCCGTTCCTCGTAATGATGATTTTGACTGGGTAGCCCCACTTGTATTTGATGCCTGCTTCTCGGAAAGCTAAGGTAACATACCTCAGTTCTCTTCTTTGCATCAATGTCGTAGCTGATATGTCCGTAAAGATTTTCACTTTCGTGAAGGGATCTGGTAGGTTACTCTCTTGTCTGCTGGCACGTAAAACCTCTTCTTTGATATGGAAGTAATGCATCCTCAGGATTACATCCCTCGGTACCTCTGATGGTAGGTTACGTGGCTTCGGGATCCTGTGGATTCTGTCTATGAGTAGATCATGACTTGAGGTTTCTGGTAGGAGTGTGGAAAATAGTGCTGAGGCCCAATCTTGCAGTCGCGTTGGATGCACTTCCTCTGGGACCCCCCGGAGTCTCAGGTTATTCCGTCTCGATCGATTTTCAAGATCTCCTACCTTCTCTGTCAACCATTTCACCTCATTTTTCAGCTTATCCTGGTGGTCAGCTAGAGAATTCTGTACTGTCACCGTGTCGTTCAGTTTCATTTCCACTTTGTTTGTTCGATCTCCCAGTTCTTTCAGTTCAGCTGTAAAAAGATGCGTGAACGCTTGAATGTCATCTTTTATTTGAGTTCTGAGGGTTGTAAACATTTTTTTTATATCTCCCATAGGAGCCATCATCGGGGCTGATGAGCATGATGCCGCTTCATCGAGTTCAGATGTGTCATCCTCGTCTGGATCTGCTCGGGCGCCATTTTGAGGCATGCTGTCTGGCATGTCCTGAAGCCGTTTCGCGCCTCTCGGGGTAAGAAATCTCATCATTTTTTCCTGATTTTTCTTTTGCCTTTGTGTAGACATTGTCTCCGCTGTAGGATGCTTTTTTTTAGTCGATGGATTGGGTCCTGTAATCTTATATATTCCCCGGTCACCGCAGGAGCTCTTCACTTAGGCGTCCAGTCTCCTTGCGTGTTAGGACACGCCCCTCCTAATAATAATAATATTAAAGAGACTTGTTATGTTATTTCCCATTTGTATGGTTTATTTACTCCATTGTACAGCGCTGTGGTATATGTTGGCGCTTTATAAATAATAATAAAGACAAAAATCAAAGGTTTGGGATCCCTCTCAGCGAGAACGGGCAAAGGCTGAAATTGCCGGCACTATAGGTTGTAACCTACTCAGGAGAGGAATAACCGTTTTTTGCTCGCTTGCACCATTACAGAGGAAACCTCTCCAATAGCACATTAGACCTTTGTTTTTTGTCTCCATGAGTAATTAGGGTATGCCCAGATGTGGGTCCCTAGCTCGCTGCACCTAGAGGGATATCAGCCGTACCATACTGACGAAGCTATTGAAGGCTGAAACGTACGTCTGTGGTTGCTGTGTTCTTCGTGCAGAGGAGACCTGCCAGGCTATTTGGATCTGGACTGCCCTTATGGGTGGGACCAGTCTAATGTGCTATTGGAGAGGTTTCCTCTGTAATGGTGCAAGCGAGCAAAAAACGGTGATTCCTCTCCCGAGTAGGTTACAAACTATAGGGCCAGCTATTTCAGCCTTTGCCCGTTCTCGGTGAGAGGGATCCCAAATCTTTGTTTTTTGTCTCCATAAATAATGATAATAATAATATAAATGAGACTTGTTATGTTATTTACCATTTGTATGGTTTATTTACTCCATTGTACAGCGCTGTGGTATATGTTGGCGCTTTATAAATAATAATAATATTAAAGAGACTTGTTATGTTATTTCCCATTTGTATGGTTTATTTACTCAATTGTACAGCGCTGTGGTATATGTTGGCACTTTTTAAATAAGAATAATAATATTAAAGAGACTTGTTATGTTATTTACCATTTGTATGGTTTATTTACTCCATTGTACAGTGCTGTGGTATATGTTGGCGATTTTTAAATAAGAATAATAATATTAAAGAGACTTGTTATGTTATTTCCCATTTTTATGGTTTATTTACTCCATTTTACAGCGCTGTGGAATATGTTGGCACTTTATAAATAATAATAATAATATTAAAGAGACTTGTTATGTTATTTCCCATTTGTAAGGTTTATTTACTCCATTGTACAGCGCTGTGGTATATGTTGGCGCTTTATAAATAATATTAAGGACAAAAATCAAAGGTTTGGGATCCCTCTCAGCGAGAACGGGCAAAGGCTGAAATAGCCGGCCCTATAGGTTGTAACCTACTCAGGTAAGGAATCACCGTTTTTTGCTCGCTTGCACCATTACAGAGGAAACCTCTCCAATAGCACATTAGACCTTTGTTTTTTGTCTCCATGAGTAAGTAGGGTATGCCCAGATGTGGGTCCCTAGCTCGCTGCACCTAGAGGGATATCAGCCGTACCATACTGACGAAGCTATTGAAGGCTGAAACGTACGTCTGTGGTTGCTGTGTTCTTCGTGCAGAGGAGACCTGCCAGGCTATTTGGATCTGGACTGCCCTTATGGGTGGGACAAGTCTAATGTGCTATTGGAGTGGTTTCCTCTGTAATGGTGCAAGTGAGCAAAAAACGGTGATTTCTCTCCTGAGTAGGTTACAAACTATAGGGCCAGCTATTTCAGCCTTTGCCCGTTCTCGGTGAGAGGGATCCCAAATCTTTGTTTTTTGTCTCCATAAATAATGATAATAATAATATAAATGAGACTTGTTATGTTATTTCCCATTTGTATGGTTTATTTACTCCATTGTACAGCGCTGTGGTATATGTTGGCGCTTTATAAATAATAATAATAATAATATTAAAGAGACTTGTTATGTTATTTCCCATTTGTATGGTTTATTTACTCAATTGTACAGCGCTGTGGTATATGTTGGCGCTTTTTAAATAAGAATAATAATATTAAAGAGACTTGTTATGTTATTTCCCATTTGTATGGTTTATTTACTCCATTGTACAGCGCTGTGGTATATGTTGGCGCTTTTTAAATAAGAATAATAATATTAAAGAGACTTGTTATGTTATTTCCCATTTGTATGGTTTATTTACTCCATTGTACAGCGCTGTGGTATATGATGGCGCTTTATAAATAATATTAAGGACAAAAATCAAAGGTTTGGGATCCCTCTCAGCAAGAACGGGCAAAGGCTGAAATAGCCGGCCCTATAGGTTGTAACCTACTCAGGAGAGGAATCACTGTTTTTTGCTCGCTTGCACCATTACAGAGGAAACCTCTCCATTAGCACATTAGACTGGTCCCACCCATAAGGGCAGTCCAGATCCAAATAGCCTGGCAGGTCTCCTCTTTACAAAGAACACAGTGACCACAGACATACGTTTCAGCCTTCAATTGCCTTGTCAGTACGGTACAGCTAATATCCCTCTAGGTGCAGCGAGCTAGGGACCCACGTCTGGGCATACCCTGATTACTCATGGAGACAAAAAACAAAGGTTTGGGATCCCTCTCAGCGAGAACGGGCAAAGGCTGAAATAGCCGGCCATATAGGTTGTAACCTACTCAGGTAAGGAATCACCGTTTTTTGCTCGCTTGCACCATTACAGAGGAAACCTCTCCAATAGCACATTAGACCTTTGTTTTTTGTCTCCATGAGTAAGTAGGGTATGCCCAGATGTGGGTACCTAGCTCGCTGCACCTAGAGGGATATCAGCCGTACCATACTGACGAAGCTATTGAAGGCTGAAACGTACGTCTGTGGTTGCTGTGTTCTTCGTGCAGAGGAGACCTGCCAGGCTATTTGGATCTGGACTGCCCTTATGGGTGGGACCAGTCTAATGTGCTATTGGAGTGGGTTCCTCTGTAATGGTGCAAGTGAGCAAAAAACGGTGATTCCTCTCCTGAGTAGGTTACAAACTATAGGGCCAGCTATTTCAGCCTCTGCCCGTTCTTGGTGAGAGGAATCCCAAATCTTTGTTTTTTGTCTCCATAAATAATGATAATAATAATATAAATGAGACTTGTTATGTTATTTCCCATTTGTATGGTTTATTTACTCCATTGTACAGCGCTGTGGTATATGTTGGCGCTTTATAAATAATAATAATATTAAAGAGACTTGTTATGTTATTTCCCATTTGTATGGTTTATTTACTCAATTGTACAGCGCTGTGGTATATGTTGGCACTTTTTAAATAAGAATAATAATATTAAAGAGACTTGTTATGTTATTTACCATTTGTATGGTTTATTTACTCCATTGTACAGTGCTGTGGTATATGTTGGCGATTTTTAAATAAGAATAATAATATTAAAGAGACTTGTTATGTTATTTCCCATTTTTATGGTTTATTTACTCCATTTTACAGCGCTGTGGAATATGTTGGCACTTTATAAATAATAATAATAATATTAAAGAGACTTGTTATGTTATTTCCCATTTGTAAGGTTTATTTACTCCATTGTACAGCGCTGTGGTATATGTTGGCGCTTTATAAATAATATTAAGGACAAAAATCAAAGGTTTGGGATCCCTCTCAGCGAGAAACGGGCAAAGGCTGAAATAGCCGGCCCTATAGGTTGTAACCTACTCAGGTAAGGAATCACCGTTTTTTGCTCGCTTGCACCATTACAGAGGAAACCTCTCCAATAGCACATTAGACCTTTGTTTTTTGTCTCCATGAGTAAGTAGGGTATGCCCAGATGTGGGTCCCTAGCTCGCTGCACCTAGAGGGATATCAGCCGTACCATACTGACGAAGCTATTGAAGGCTGAAACGTACGTCTGTGGTTGCTGTGTTCTTCGTGCAGAGGAGACCTGCCAGGCTATTTGGATCTGGACTGCCCTTATGGGTGGGACAAGTCTAATGTGCTATTGGAGTGGTTTCCTCTGTAATGGTGCAAGTGAGCAAAAAACGGTGATTTCTCTCCTGAGTAGGTTACAAACTATAGGGCCAGCTATTTCAGCCTTTGCCCGTTCTCGGTGAGAGGGATCCCAAATCTTTGTTTTTTGTCTCCATAAATAATGATAATAATAATATAAATGAGACTTGTTATGTTATTTCCCATTTGTATGGTTTATTTACTCCATTGTACAGCGCTGTGGTATATGTTGGCGCTTTATAAATAATAATAATAATAATATTAAAGAGACTTGTTATGTTATTTCCCATTTGTATGGTTTATTTACTCAATTGTACAGCGCTGTGGTATATGTTGGCGCTTTTTAAATAAGAATAATAATATTAAAGAGACTTGTTATGTTATTTCCCATTTGTATGGTTTATTTACTCCATTGTACAGCGCTGTGGTATATGTTGGCGCTTTTTAAATAAGAATAATAATATTAAAGAGACTTGTTATGTTATTTCCCATTTGTATGGTTTATTTACTCCATTGTACAGCGCTGTGGTATATGATGGCGCTTTATAAATAATATTAAGGACAAAAATCAAAGGTTTGGGATCCCTCTCAGCAAGAACGGGCAAAGGCTGAAATAGCCGGCCCTATAGGTTGTAACCTACTCAGGAGAGGAATCACTGTTTTTTGCTCGCTTGCACCATTACAGAGGAAACCTCTCCATTAGCACATTAGACTGGTCCCACCCATAAGGGCAGTCCAGATCCAAATAGCCTGGCAGGTCTCCTCTTTACAAAGAACACAGTGACCACAGACATACGTTTCAGCCTTCAATTGCCTTGTCAGTACGGTACAGCTAATATCCCTCTAGGTGCAGCGAGCTAGGGACCCACGTCTGGGCATACCCTGATTACTCATGGAGACAAAAAACAAAGGTTTGGGATCCCTCTCAGCGAGAACGGGCAAAGGCTGAAATAGCCGGCCCTATAGGTTGTAACCTACTCAGGTAAGGAATCACCGTTTTTTGCTCGCTTGCACCATTACAGAGGAAACCTCTCCAATAGCACATTAGACCTTTGTTTTTTGTCTCCATGAGTAAGTAGGGTATGCCCAGATGTGGGTACCTAGCTCGCTGCACCTAGAGGGATATCAGCCGTACCATACTGACGAAGCTATTGAAGGCTGAAACGTACGTCTGTGGTTGCTGTGTTCTTCGTGCAGAGGAGACCTGCCAGGCTATTTGGATCTGGACTGCCCTTATGGGTGGGACCAGTCTAATGTGCTATTGGAGTGGTTTCCTCTGTAATGGTGCAAGTGAGCAAAAAACGGTGATTCCTCTCCTGAGTAGGTTACAAACTATAGGGCCAGCTATTTCAGCCTCTGCCCGTTCTTGGTGAGAGGAATCCCAAATCTTTGTTTTTTGTCTCCATAAATAATGATAATAATAATATAAATGAGACTTGTTATGTTATTTCCCATTTGTATGGTTTATTTACTCCATTGTACAGCGCTGTGGTATATGTTGGCGCTTTATAAATAATAATAATATTAAAGAGACTTGTTATGTTATTTCCCATTTGTATGGTTTATTTACTCAATTGTACAGCGCTGTGGTATATGTTGGCGCTTTTTAAATAAGAATAATAATATTAAAGAGACTTGTTATGTTATTTCCCATTTGTATGGTTTATTTACTCCATTGTACAGCGCTGTGGTATATGTTGGCGCTTTTTAAATATGAATAATAATATTAAAGAGACTTGTTATGTTATTTCCCATTTGTATGGTTTATTTACTCCATTGTACAGCGCTGTGGAATATGTTGGCACTTTATAAATAATAATAATATTAAAGAGACTTGTTATGTTATTTCCCATTTGTATGGTTTATTTACTCCATTGTACAGCGCTGTGGAATATGTTGGTGCTTTATAAATAATAATAACATTAAAAAAACTTATGTCATTTACCATTTGTAAGGTGTATTTACTCCATTGTACAGCGCTGTGGTATATGTTGGCGCTTTATAAATAATAATAATAATAATATTTTTATTTATTTTTTTAATTTTTTTTATTAATAGTAATTTTTATTGTATTTCACAAAATTAAAACATGGTATTTGCAGATCACAACAGTCTTCTTGTCATTTGTCTAATTTTCTTTTACATTTCACACATTATTGAACAGCATAACAAAACAACCATCATTAAAGATTAAATCTTGGGTGTGATTGTCAGATTTCTAAACATTGGTTAATTTACCATGACATAACCATTTCTTAAATATACTTTGGGAAATTTGTTAGTACTCATTACCAAATATCAGATTTAAATTAAAATGATACGAGTAAACATAAGTAATAGATAATAAATGATAATATTATCAATAAGTAATAATATAATCGATAGATATTTGTACAATCAAAACATTAAAGATGTGGGTGAAAACAGTATATAGGAGAGAAAAAGGAAATCCGAAGAAGTAAAGGTGGGGGAGAGGCACGGAAACCACTGCTGTGTGTGTTGTCTTCCACTAACAGCTTTAGTAGTGATCGGTGTTTGTTCAATTAACTGGATTTTGTGCACTTGTCGCTGGATTGGAATATGAGGTCCATAACTGTAAAATCTCTTCATATTTGGTCATATTCCCAACTGTTGCATAGTGAAGGTTTTCTGAATGGAGATTTAAATTAATAAGGTTGTGTAGTTCTTGCTTAGTGGGTATTTTCTTTGATTTCCAATTTCGTGCTATTAAGACTTTTGCTGCTAGTAAAATTTGGCCCGTCATCATTTTAACTGACCACGGATTGCTTGTTGGAAAAATATGAAGTAATGCTAGCTCAGGGCTAGGAGGGTAATTGATATTTGTGATCTTGTTGATGATATTGAAGGTGGTCTTCCATAATTCCTTTATGTGTGGGCACTCCCACCAGATGTGGAGCATGGTACCTGGGTTATTACAGTTCCTCCAACATAAATGGGACACTGATCTGTACATTTTGGCCAATCTGCTTGGAACTAGGTACCATCTGTATAATACTTTTCTAGCAAGTTCCATATGGTTGGCGCAGTGAGAGATCTTCTTTGGGAACATAATAGCTTGACTCCATTGCGTTGGCGTAAGAACCCAGTTCCTGTTCCCATGATTTTATAAAAGGTAGGTTTGTAGACAGTATAGGTTGCATGGATGAGGAATAGCAGATTGATAGGATCTTTTTTGTTTTGTGTATATTTGCACATACTGTAGTAATTTGATGTGGCGTATATGATTGGTCTGTAAGCATACTTGGATATGAATTAAGGGCATGTCTCACTTGCAAATATTTGTAAAAATCTGCTTTGGGAATATGATATTGGGTATGAATTGTATCAAAAGATTTCAGTTGCGAGTTTTGATAGAGGTCTCCTAGAGTTGTAATTCCTTTTGTGTTCCAGGAGTCTAGGTTAATATTTTGTATACATAGTTCTAAACTTCTGATAGGAGTTGCAATTGTGAATTTGTGGAGTTCACTAATATCGGCGGCGAACCGCTTCCAGGTTTTGTATGACAGATTGGTGCTTGAGAGTGGGAAGGTTATATTTCTTTTGGGGACCTTTGTTGACCATAGTAGGTGACAGACTCTTCTAGGAGCTACTAGTATATCCTCTATGTCTACCCACGCTATAGTATTTGGCTGAACATGATGTAGTAATGTTTGGGCCATTCTAGCCGCATAATAATATTTAGGGATTGAGGGTACGTTTAAGCCTCCTTGATGTATTGGGAGCATTAACCACTTGTTGGCTATCCTTGTGGGTTTATTTGCATGTATGAACCTATGTATAGTGACCTGAATTTCTGCCAGCATAGTTGGTGGTACGTATACCGGAAGGGTTCAGAACATATACAGGAATTTGGGGAGGATCATCATTTTGATGGCCGCTATTCGACCCATCCAAGTGATGAATAATTTCGACCATTCATTCAGTTCTTGTTTCACTTGTTTCCATAAGGTTTTTATGTTATATTCCACTAAATCATGAGGGTCATATGTTAATTTCGTTCCCAAATATGTCACATACTTGTTGCGTCAGTCAAATTTATATTTAAGTTTAAGAGTGGTTATCAGATTCGTATTTAATCCTAGTGGTAGGGCTTGTGTCTTTGATTTATTTACTTTGTGATATGATACTGCACTAAAGTTTGTTAGTGTGTCTTGAAGCTGTACTAATGATGTTTCTGGCTCAGTTAGTGCAATTAATATATCATCAGCAAAAAGTGCTAGTTTTGAATCGTATTGTGGGGTGAATGGAATTCCTCTGATGTCAGGGTGGGCTCTAATGGCTGCTGCTAAAGGCTCCAGAGCCAACACATAAAGGAGTGGGGATAGCGGGCAGCCCTGTCTAGATCCATTCGTTATCATAAAGGGTTGAGATACAAACCCTGCATAGGATACAGACGCTGATGGAGACGAATACAAGGCCATCACTGCTTTGATATATTCCTCTGGGAATTGAAATTTTAAAAGTACTTTTCTCAAATAACCCCAGTGTAGGCGATCAAAAGCCTTTTCCGCATCAATAGCAAGGAGGAGGCTAGGTATTTTTTTGATTTTACCCAAGAAATCATATTTATCACTTTTCTGGTGTTATCCGATGCTTGTCGGCCTCCCACAAATCCTACTTGGTCATAATGTAACATTTTAGGGAGTATCTCTTTAATTCTGTTTGCCATTATTTTAGCATATAGTTTTGTATTTGTATTTAATAACGAAATTGGCCTAAAATTTGGGCATAGAGTTTGAGGTTTCCCCGGCTTGGGGATGGTTGTTATATATGCAGACAACATGGATGGAGGGAAATATCCTTTTGTGCTGCATGTGTGGAATGTTTTAAGTAAATAAGGGGCTAATACATCTGCGAATTTTTTGTAATACAAATTTGTAAACCCATCTGGTCCTGGTGCTTTGTTTAGAGGCAGGTGGGATATGCATGTCCCCACTTCCTCTAAAGATATGGGTGCTGTCAAATTTTCCATTTGTTGTGTGGTTAGGGAAGGAAGGGAGATTTTGTTCAGAAATTGTTCTATAATTTCTATCGTTGGTTGAGGGGTAGATTGGTCCTCTGATAAATTATATAGTTTGGAATAGTATTTTGCAAAGATGTTAGGGATGTTAGCTGGGTTTACAATCTTTTCTCCTGTATCAGAATATATATATGGGATAGCCTGTTTTGCTTCTTTTTTACGTAAGCGTTTAGCTAAAAGCTTTCCTGCTTTGTTGCCATGGTTATAGTAGGTTTGTTTTAACTTGGTAAGCATCAATTGCGTTTTGTAAAGTTGCATATTGTTAAGTTCAGTTTTAATTAGATTGATATGCTTTGTTCTTTGTTTTGTAATTGTTGTTTTATTTAGCTTCTCTAAACTACTCAATTCTTCCTTGAGGGACGTTAATTTTTGTTCTCTTACTTTTTTAGCATGGGATGCTTTTGATATGAAAAGTCCTCTCATAACCGCCTTATGGGCTTCCCAGATAACTTCTGGTTGCATATCCGTTGAGTCATTTAATTGAAAATATTCAGATAAGACCTCAAGGGCTGCAGTTTGGGTCGTTGTCATTGAGAATAAGGAGTCATTCAATCTCCAAGAGCTTCTGCCTTTATAAGGGAATTGCTCCGTTAGTGTTAGGGTAATTGGAGCATGGTCCGACCATTGTATGTCTCCTATATTACATTCCGATACTCTTTGTAGGGTATCTTTGTCTAGGAAAAAGTAGTCTAATCTAGTATAAGATGAGTGAACAGAAGAATAAAACGTGTAGTCCTTTTCAGGACCATGCATAAGTCTCCATGCATCGTATACCCTGGCTTCTAGACAGACGTTTTGCATGATTTTACTTTGCGCTAACACGCTACGTAAATGTCGCGCTGTCATTTTAGTTGTGGTGTCTAGACTAGGGTCTGCCAGCGTGTTAAAACCACCACAGATAATTAGTGCTCCCACCCTGACATCTAGTGCTTTTTCTATTACACTACGTAAGAATTGGGCTGAGCTTGAATTAGGGGCATAGATATTAACTAAAGTGTATGGGGTGTTGTTAATGGTTAGTAGTAATATTATATAACGTCCTTTTGGGTCTTTTTTTATTGATTGCACTGAAGTTGCCAATGAGTTGTGCAGCCATATCGAGACGCCAGCTTTCTTTTTTGAGTTGGTGGCATGGTATACTATGGGGAATTGTTTGGGGGTAACATATGGTACTTTGTTAGATGCAAAGTGAGTTTCCTGTGCACATAGTATTTGAGCTTTTAAGTTTTGAGCTTCCTTAAAGAATAGGCGACGTTTGTGTGGGGTGTTCAGCCCCTTGACGTTCATGGACATTACTTTTACACTCATTTCTGCTTCTGTGTTTTTACTGTTTGTAATTCTAGCTTTCGTACTAGGTGTTTCCCTATATCAGAGGTAGTAAATGTGTTGTGTCTGTCATGACAAACAGAAGTGTGATCATAAAACCTTATTATCCCAGGATGGACCTTGATTCCGTGTCTGCTAGTGCGGTTCAGTTGTTCCTGCAGCTTATGGTATGGTTGTACCGGTGGCATGTTGTTCCGTTTGGAGCCTCTTTCAGACATCAGGTATTGAACATGGGGGGAAAAGAGGAAATTAGTGAAAAAGAGAAAAAGAAAAGGAAAAGAGAAGAGAAACAAAACATTTGGTGCCAAGGAGTGGCACACAGATCCTTGTGCATTGTAAAAAATTACATTAAATACAAATAGATTATTCACTGTACTCACAGTCCTCGTCCCCAGACGAGGGGGTGGATTAATTTTAAACATTTTTAAATTCAAACTTCTGCGTAACTTTTGGACCGGGGAATAGTCCAACATAACTTATTGTTATCTTATTTTAGACCTATGCTTATTCAGATAATTCTAGAGCCTTTTCTATGAATCTATGGTGGTAAATATATTGATGGGGCATATATCATAATTCGACTCTCTTTGTTTGATATATTTAACCCTCTCTTATTAGCAGGATTCCAATGCTCCTATCTTTGCTACCTATCTTACTTAACTGAATACGGTAATCAACTATTGTTGTGGGAGGGGCTAAGGTCAGGAAAAGGAGAGTAGTGTTTCAGATGGATAATACCGTACACATAGAAATTCGGTCAGAGGTGTGCCGAGACCGACGTACCTGGTAGGCCTAGAAGAGGACCCCCCGTGTAATAGAAAGAAAAGGATAGCTAAGAAAAAGGGTTGGGATCAAGGGTGGGAACAATGTCGGTGAAAACGCTGCATGTTGTGGGAGAGAGGCGCTTGATATACTCAGCGCCCCTCCCACAACTACAGGCCAGCCTCCTGGCCTTAACATTTGTGGGAGGGGCTAAGGTCAGGAAAAGGAGAGTAGTGTTTCAGATGGATAATACCGTACACATAGAAATTCGGTCAGAGGTGTGCCGAGACCGACGTACCTGGTAGGCCTAGAAGAGGGCAAAAATGAAAGTCATAAATTATACAACCAGTTTATTATCAATATATCCGAAATACAGATTACAATGCAAGTTTGGCAAATGCTTGTTTAATCTCTGTAGTTGGTTGTGGAATGTAGACTGAGAAACAGGACGAGCGCCATCTACCCATCCTTTTGATAATGTGAGCGGGGACATTGTTTTTAGAGGCTGCTGATGCAGCTCCGATTCTGAATGAATGCCCTGAATATGACAATGGGTTTAGTCCAATCCTGACTAATAACAATCTGACATATTTAACAAAACTTATAGATGATAGAGGTTTGCTAGGAAAAGGTAGCAATGGACTGTCCCTTGGTTTGTGTGCCAAAAAAAGTGACAATGTATTCAAAGCTACAACTGGACACCAAGGTGAATCGGTTTGATAAAAGGGGATTTGTACACCTGGGCCTGTCTGGCATGTTTTGGTATGAGCAAGAGATAAAACGTAGTGGTCATCTACCCAACATAAATCAGATTTTTTAAGGTAGGTGGTAGTGTTGGATGTGGTAGATAGCTCCCCTGGTCTCATAAACCCGTAGAAAGCCAAGAATATTGCTGATTTGATGATAATATTGGTACCGGGTTCGAAGGGTCTGGCATCAATGCTTTTGATTAGTGCTCTGAAAATATCTCCGTGTATAGGTAGCCTGCTTGGTGCTGTTTGACGATTTATCTTTATTAGGCCTTTAAGGAATTTTGTAATGGGTTGTGAGTTTAATAAAGAGGGTTTGTCTGGAAATAATATAGAGATGTGGTGTTGAACACCTGATAGGTACAGCTTGATTGTGCTGTATGATAGTTTCAAAGTTTTATGGCAATATGCGCCGAATGCCAATAGAATTTTAACAGAGGTAAGATCTGCTGGTGGGATGGAATTCAGAAAGGTGTGATATATCGACCATGCTCTGTCGTATGACTTGATAGTACTGTTTGATAAAGCTTTTTTTAATGATTGCGTTGGCCATGTCCACGTGGTGTATTAAGTTAAAGTGAGCTGTTCGAAGTCGGGCGGGGGAGTAGGTGTGGGATCCGCCGTGGGATGGATTTTGAAAAATTTCTGAAATTCAAAACGGGACAAAGCGTCAGCTGCTATGTTCACAGAACCTGCCACGTGCTCACAAACCAGGAAAAATTTATGATATAACGAGAGCCAGGTTAATTTCCGCATGAAACTCATTAAATGATGGGAATTTGATCTGCCTTTATTTATGATATCCGCAGTTACTTGATTGTCTGTAAAATAAATGACCGTGAGTCCAGTCCACTCATGTCCCCAGGTAACGGCAGCAGCAACAATGGGGTATATTTCGAATAGAGGTGAGGATTGTTTGAATTCTGGGATATTCTCAATTTGTGGGGGCCATTCCCCGCACAGCCATTTGTTTTGAAAAATGGCCGCGAAACCTCGTGATGCGGCTGCATCCGTGAAAATGTTAGGGGAGAATTCGTTCTGGACAGGAAAGAACATGGACCTACCATTCCAATTTCTGAGGAACCTGGACCACATTACTAGATCAGATTTTGCTTCATTATCAAGGCTGATCATGTCTGATGACTCGTGGCTATTAGATAGTAAGTTCAGGAGGTGTGATATGAAAGACCTACCCTGTGGGATGATGCGCATAGCGAAATTTAGGTGACCCAAGAGTGCCTGTAATTGTACTCTTGAGCAAGTGGGTGATGCCATGAAGCTGTCAATCTGTTGTTGAATCCTACTAAGTTTGGCTGCTGGGAGACTGGCCTCCATACGAACAGAATCTAAGACTATGCCCAAAAATTCGATGGAAGTGTCTGGGCCTGCAGTCTTGTGTTTGGCAACTGGAATTCCTAATTTTTCGAATAGGTTGAGCAGCCTGTCTAGGCTGGAGGGTGATGATTGGGGTGATTCTATAGTTAGAAAATCGTCTAGGTAGTGTAGTACCAATGGGCACCGAGTGACATTTAATAAAATCCAACACAGAGTTTCTGCGAATAAGTCAAATAACTTGGGACTACTCCTGGAGCCAAAGGTTAATCGGGTAGAAAAATAGTACCAGTCTTTCCACTTAATACCATGTAGATGCCATAATTCGGGATTTATTGGTAGTAGTTTGAAGGCATCTGTGATGTCTGCCTTGGCGAGCCATGATCCTATCCCTGACCTCACTATAGCTTGAATGACATTGTCTACTGAAGTGTATTTAAGCGAGAATTCTTCTGCTGGAATAAGGGAGTTGATACTAGGATGACACGAGTTGTGAGGGGCTGATAAGTCGAAAATTAGTCTCTTTTTCTTTGAATATTTCCCTGTGGCTATACCAATGGGGCTGATTCTCCAAGTGGGGAAAGGGGGTGACTGAAAGGGACCTATTAGGTAACCTTTCTCTAGTTCACTTGCCAACAGGATGTCTACAGAATCGGGATCAGTCAATCCGGACCTAAGGTTGGGGCATTCCAGTGTTTGTTGGGGAAGAGCAATAATACCCGTGTTAAAACCTGCTGAAAAACCTGAAATTAAAAACTCCACAAGGTCGGGTGAAGGGTGAAGCTTTAATTTTTCCCTTAGGAAATCTACCTTAACTGGGGATAGTCATGATTTGGAAAAAAGTTTAACTGGACACATTGTTTTCGGGTGGGCCCTATGACAGCCTGTGCAGTTGTGCAGCAGTCTACACAGACTGAAATTGCAACCGGTGGTATTGAAATTGTTGCAGATCTGCGATTTCCCGAGGAAAGAAATAGGTCTCCCTAGTCTATCGTGTGTTTTGGCGGATGAGGGGAGAGGGCCCAAGGTTGGTGGTGCAGACAAGCCTGCCGTACTGGTGGAGGGTTGATTAACTGCTGACGGGCAGAAATTGACTGTATGTGCTGTTGATTGGCACTGACTGCAGGCTGGAGTTTTAAGTCCTGCGAAATGCCTGCAGAACAGCTCAGTATCTATTTGACTCCAGTCCGTGAGATAATTGAACTGAGCCAACGCTGCTGCTGCTTTTGCTGAAAAGGACCTGTGGTAATCATAGAACGCATAACCTCCGTATTTATGCCCTAGTTCCACAACTTTGAACAAGTAATGGTCTAGCTCCTCCCTCCTATTAGGGTGAATTGCACAGATTACGTCCCTATATAGGCTAAAGGCCAAAACGAATTCTGGTATAGAGAGTTTACTCCCAAGCCTCGGGTCTTTGGCTCTTAGAACTACTGACACTTCCCCGCAAGAAAATGCTCTATTGTCTGCCAGATCGTGTGAGCTAAGCAAGAGGGACACTAAGTTGACGTCCTTCCCTTCCAGGATGTCTTTCCGGAGGTTACTTTGAATGAAGTGTGCCGGTGTGATGGAGGGAGATTTGCCCGTGAACCTACCTGCCTCCAATGACTGCGATAAAGGGGTCTGTGAGATGAGTGGAACTTGAGGAGACGGTAGGGAGGATATTTGCATGGTAGGTCTGGCCTCTAAATTATCCAGCCTGTTTTGTATGGAAGCTACTGACGTTACCAAAGTGGTAAGCATGTCTTTTAACTGGCCCAATTCTTCTGAGGCCCTAAGAGGGGGGCTGGGTCTAGCAAGGGGCGTTGAATGTCCCGGAAATAATAATCGAAATAATTCTGCCTTCCTGGCTGTAGCCGGGAAAGGTATCCCTCTTCTTAACAGTTCTGCTGTTAACTTTGGGATGGTCCAGGCTCTAAGAGATGGCGTAACCGTGGCATCTGACCTTGGGACAGGCGAAGGTGGTATAGGGGACTGATCCTCGTGCTCGGAAAACATTGACCTGTCTAAAAACACAGATGAAACCTAATAAATCTATCTGATCAATGGGTTTGATAAGTCTGAGTTCTGCGATAGAACGGTGCTTATGTCGTGCTCTGCGATAGAGCGGAAACTAAAAAACGGCTCTGCGTTAGAGCGGGAGTGCAACGTATGGGAGGCCTATCTATCGTGATGAAGAGGCGAAAAACTAAATTCGAGTGACTTGCCCTCCGGCGAGGGTAGGGATAATGCCTCTAAGGGAAGGGGAAAGATGCTGATATGCTATGAAATACAAACCTTCCATAGTATCCTGAATGAGGATTTGGTTGAATCGTACAGGGAACGTATTGCTTGTGACAACACTATTGAAATATTGAGGAAACGAAAATGGAGCGTAAATGACAGATCATGACACTATGATTGTATATATTTTCGTATGATTCTTAACAGTAACCTGTATCGTATTTAAGCTGCCTCAAAATAACTGTAATTTAGACCTTAAACCAGGGGTCCTCAAACTACGGCCCGCGGGCCACATGCGGCCCGCCGAGGACATTTATGTGGCCCGCGGGGGGTGCTGCCGGCACCCACCCCGTTTACTTTTTTTTTCTTTCTGGCAGCCGCAAAGGATGCGGCTGCAGGAAGAAAAAAAATAAATAAATAATTCACCGCGACCGGATGTGACGTTACGTCACATCCGGATCCGGTAACTGTTTCCCTCCTCCACAGGAGGACACCGCGCGAGACGTCCGGGGACACAGCAGCTGGAGGTAAGTGATGGGGAAGCGGAGGAGGAGGGAGGGATAACGAGCACTATTCCTGGCCTCTGACTGGCATAATATTCCTGGGCATCTGAATGGCAAAATATTCCTGGGCATCTGACTGGCATAATATTCCTGGGCATCTGACTGGCATCATATTCCTGGGCATCTGACTGGCATATTATTCCTGGGCATCTGACTGGCATATTATTCCTGGGCATCTGAATGGCATAATATTCCTGGGCATCTGAATGGCATAATATTCCTGGGCATCTGAATGGCATAATATTCCTGGGCATCTGAATGGCAAAATATTCCTGGGCTTCTGAATGGCATAATATTCCTGGGCATCTGACTGGCATCATATTCCTGGGCATCTGACTGGCATCATATTCCTGGGCATCTGACTGGCATCATATTCCTGGGCATCTGACTGGCATATTATTCCTGGGCATCTGACTGGCATATTATTCCTGGGCATCTGAATGGCATAATATTCCTGGGCATCTGACTGGCATCATATTCCTGGGCATCTGAATGGCATAATATTCCTGGCCATCTGAATGGCATAATATTCCTGGCCATCTGAATGGCATAATATTCCTGGCCATCTGAATGGCATAATATTCCTGGCCATCTGACTGGCATCATATTCCTGGCCATCTGACTGGCATCATATTCCTGGCCATCTGACTGGCATCATATTCCTGGCCATCTGACTGGCATCATATTCCTGGCCATCTGACTGGCATCATATTCCTGGCCATCTGACTGGCATCATATTCCTGGGCATCTGACTGGCATCATATTCCTGGGCATCTGAATGGCATCATATTCCTGGGCATCTGAATGGCATACTATTCCTGGGCATCTGAATGGCATAATATTCCTGGGCATCTGAATGGCATAATATTCCTGGGCATCTGAATGGCATCATATTCCTGGGCATCTGACTGGCATCATATTCCTGGGCATCTGAATGGCATCATATTCCTGGGCATCTGAATGGCATCATATTCCTGGGCATCTGATTTGCATAATATTCCTGGGCATCTGAATGGCATAATATTCCTGGGCATCTGAATGGCATAATATTCCTGGGCATCTGAATGGCATCATATTCCTGGGCATCTGACTGGCATCATATTCCTGGGCATCTGAATGGCATCATATTCCTGGGCATCTGAATGGCATCATATTCCTGGGCATCTGATTTGCATAATATTCCTGGGCATCTGAATGGCATAATATTCCTGGGCATCTGAATGGCATAATATTCCTGGGCATCTGAATGGCATCATATTCCTGGGCATCTGACTGGCATCATATTCCTGGGCATCTGACTGGCATCATATTCCTGGGCATCTGACTGGCATCATATTCCTGGGCATCTGACTGGCATCATATTCCTGGGCATCTGACTGGCATCATATTCCTGGCCATCTGACTGGCATATTATTCCTGGGCATCTGACTGGCATAATATTCCTGGGCATCTGACTGGCATAATATTCCTGGGCATCTGAATGGCATAATATTCCTGGGCATCTGACTGGCACACTATTCCCATTGAAATACTGGTAAGTTTGTTGATTTAACTTTACTTTAAATATTGTATTTGTTCTCGTTTTGTTCAAAATAAGATATATGCAGTGTGCATAGGAATTTCTTCATAGTTTTTATTTTTACTATAGTCCGGCCCTTCAACGGTCTGAGGGACAGTGAACTGGCCCCCTGTTTAAAAAGTTTGAGGACCCCTGCCTTAAACTAACAGACTTAATTATTGTCAATATGCATATCTAACAGAGTTAGTTTGTACAGGATTAAATATATAAGCCTATAAAGAGCTTCCCACCCATAAAAGATTTCCTTATTAATTGAAAGTTCAAATCCTATAACATAAAATAAGCAATACACATTTATTAAAAGTAATTGTAAGCCTTATCATAATTCAACACCAAAAGATAATTATCGAGCAAGCGAGCGTGTGCCGGCTGAGGGGGGGGGCTCTGTTTTGTATTGTTTCTTGTCCTTAGACTTGTGATTCCTGCAATCCGTGGAGTTACAGTATAAGCATATTGATCTGAAGCCCATATTGCATGAACAGGAGGACTCTGGCTGCAAACCTAATCAACTTATTTCAGTGTAAGCATTTAACCATTTATAAATGTTTTATTGCAGCAGAACCACTAACACCTGCTGCCTAATAAATACTGTACCATGTAATGTAATCCATCCACACCCAGGCTAAATGATAAGCAATGCAAGGCATGAACTTTGTGCATCCAAACTACCACTCCTATGATGCTGAGCCAGCCATTCAGCATATAACCCAGCACATTACACAATTTAATGGTACTCGTTTTATAGACCCCAGAATGATTGCCGAGGTCCATGTCAGGAATCGAACCTGCAATCCTACAATTCTACACAGAACCAATACAGGGGTTAACCATTGTTGAGGGCAACGGGGGGAAGGTAAGAGGCGGTATGAGGGGAGCGGCGGGAGTAACAAGGTGGCCACGTAGGGGGAGGCGAGAGGTGGCATGAGAAACGGCGGGTGATATGAGAAAAAACCCCAAACGGAGAAGGGGATGTTTCCCCTTTCTCCGATTACCTGAATTCTTCTTTGGATCCTTGGATCGTGCAGCCGTTGAGTCTTCCGCGTCGCAAGGATGACGTCAGACCGGAAACTGTTGTCGCCCGGAAGTGACAACAACAATGTCGGTGAAAACGCTGCATGTTGTGGGAGAGAGGCGCTTGATATACTCAGCGCCCCTCCCACAACTACAGGCCAGCCTCCTGGCCTTAACATATATGTCTTTCCCCCTTACTCCTTATAAACGAAATATTATATTAAGGCATTATGGGATTTAGTCGTGTATCCAGAGGTTAGTAGACAGATCACTTATTATAGCCGTAGTTTGGGAGAGATCTCAATTTGGCTGTCCTTGTCTGCTTAATGGATCCTGTTGTCTTCTTCCTTCCTGTAACATTTAAAACCACCAAGTTAAGGATAAGGATACATGGATCGTTCACAGCTATCTACAGCAGTCTTATATAATTCAGCTTCTCCGATGTTAGAAATCTTGCTGTATATTGTTATGTACGGGGTTCCAAAGGTTTTGGGCTTATAGTCCTACGATCAACCTTCCGAGATGATGTATCAGGTAAGTTATTCCGACCCTGGGTTGGGTGATGCTTGGAGTGAGGTTCTTTTCCCTTTCGGTGGAACTACATTCCATTCTTTTTCTAGTCTCGGTTTTTTGGGCATAGCAGGATCTCCTGGGTTTTGTATCGGGATGTTCCACTGCTGTAGTATTCGCATGCCTTCCTCTTTTGTGTCAATTGTGGTGGTCGTCCCGTTCCTCGTAATGATGATTTTGACTGGGTAGCCCCACTTGTATTTGATGCCTGCTTCTCGGAAAGCTAAGGTAACATACCTCAGTTCTCTTCTTTGCATCAATGTCGTAGCTGATATGTCCGTAAAGATTTTCACTTTCGTGAAGGGATCTGGTAGGTTACTCTCTTGTCTGCTGGCACGTAAAACCTCTTCTTTGATATGGAAGTAATGCATCCTCAGGATTACATCCCTCGGTACCTCTGATGGTAGGTTACGTGGCTTCGGGATCCTGTGGATTCTGTCTATGAGTAGATCATGACTTGAGGTTTCTGGTAGGAGTGTGAAAAATAGTGCTGAGGCCCAATCTTGCAGTCGCGTTGGATGCACTTCCTCTGGGACCCCCCGGAGTCTCAGGTTATTCCGTCTCGATCGATTTTCAAGATCTCCTACCTTCTCTGTCAACCATTTCACCTCATTTTTCAGCTTATCCTGGTGGTCAGCTAGAGAATTCTGTACTGTCACCGTGTCGTTCAGTTTCATTTCCACTTTGTTTGTTCGATCTCCCAGTTCTTTCAGTTCAGCTGTAAAAAGATGCGTGAACGCTTGAATGTCATCTTTTATTTGAGTTCTGAGGGTTGTAAACATTTTTTTTATATCTCCCATAGGAGCCATCATCGGGGCTGATGAGCATGATGCCGCTTCATCGAGTTCAGATGTGTCATCCTCGTCTGGATCTGCTCGGGCGCCATTTTGAGGCATGCTGTCTGGCATGTCCTGAAGCCGTTTCGCGCCTCTCGGGGTAAGAAATATCATCATTTTTTCCTGATTTTTCTTTTGCCTTTGGGTAGACATTGTCTCCGCTGTAGGATGCTTTTTTTTAGTCGATGGATTGGGTCCTGTAATCTTATATATTCCCCGGTCACCGCAGGAGCTCTTCACTTAGGCGTCCAGTCTCCTTGCGTGTTAGGACACGCCCCTCCTAATAATAATAATATTAAAGAGACTTGTTATGTTATTTCCCATTTGTATGGTTTATTTACTCCATTGTACAGCGCTGTGGTATATGTTGGCGCTTTATAAATAATAATAAAGACAAAAATCAAAGGTTTGGGATCCCTCTCAGCGAGAACGGGCAAAGGCTGAAATTGCCGGCCCTATAGGTTGTAACCTACTCAGGAGAGGAATAACCGTTTTTTGCTCGCTTGCACCATTACAGAGGAAACCTCTCCAATAGCACATTAGACCTTTGTTTTTTGTCTCCATGAGTAAGTAGGGTATGCCCAGATGTGGGTCCCTAGCTCGCTGCACCTAGAGGGATATCAGCCGTACCATACTGACGAAGCTATTGAAGGCTGAAACGTACGTCTGTGGTTGCTGTGTTCTTCGTGCAGAGGAGACCTGCCAGGCTATTTGGATCTGGACTGCCCTTATGGGTGGGACCAGTCTAATGTGCTATTGGAGAGGTTTCCTCTGTAATGGTGCAAGCGAGCAAAAAACGGTGATTCCTCTCCCGAGTAGGTTACAAACTATAGGGCCAGCTATTTCAGCCTTTGCCCGTTCTCGGTGAGAGGGATCCCAAATCTTTGTTTTTTGTCTCCATAAATAATGATAATAATAATATAAATGAGACTTGTTATGTTATTTACCATTTGTATGGTTTATTTACTCCATTGTACAGCGCTGTGGTATATGTTGGCGCTTTATAAATAATAATAATATTAAAGAGACTTGTTATGTTATTTCCCATTTGTATGGTTTATTTACTCAATTGTACAGCGCTGTGGTATATGTTGGCACTTTTTAAATAAGAATAATAATATTAAAGAGACTTGTTATGTTATTTACCATTTGTATGGTTTATTTACTCCATTGTACAGTGCTGTGGTATATGTTGGCGATTTTTAAATAAGAATAATAATATTAAAGAGACTTGTTATGTTATTTCCCATTTTTATGGTTTATTTACTCCATTTTACAGCGCTGTGGAATATGTTGGCACTTTATAAATAATAATAATAATATTAAAGAGACTTGTTATGTTATTTCCCATTTGTAAGGTTTATTTACTCCATTGTACAGCGCTGTGGTATATGTTGGCGCTTTATAAATAATATTAAGGACAAAAATCAAAGGTTTGGGATCCCTCTCAGCAAGAACGGGCAAAGGCTGAAATAGCCGGCCCTATAGGTTGTAACCTACTCAGGAGAGGAATCACTGTTTTTTGCTCGCTTGCACCATTACAGAGGAAACCTCTCCATTAGCACATTAGACTGGTCCCACCCATAAGGGCAGTCCAGATCCAAATAGCCTGGCAGGTCTCCTCTTTACAAAGAACACAGTGACCACAGACATACGTTTCAGCCTTCAATTGCCTTGTCAGTACGGTACAGCTAATATCCCTCTAGGTGCAGCGAGCTAGGGACCCACGTCTGGGCATACCCTGGTTACTCATGGAGACAAAAAACAAAGGTTTGGGATCCCTCTCAGCGAGAACGGGCAAAGGCTGAAATAGCCGGCCCTATAGGTTGTAACCTACTCAGGTAAGGAATCACCGTTTTTTGCTCGCTTGCACCATTACAGAGGAAACCTCTCCAATAGCACATTAGACCTTTGTTTTTTGTCTCCATGAGTAAGTAGGGTATGCCCAGATGTGGGTACCTAGCTCGCTGCACCTAGAGGGATATCAGCCGTACCATACTGACGAAGCTATTGAAGGCTGAAACGTACGTCTGTGGTTGCTGTGTTCTTCGTGCAGAGGAGACCTGCCAGGCTATTTGGATCTGGACTGCCCTTATGGGTGGGACCAGTCTAATGTGCTATTGGAGTGGTTTCCTCTGTAATGGTGCAAGTGAGCAAAAAACGGAGATTCGTCTCCTGAGTAGGTTACAAACTATAGGGCCAGCTATTTCAGCCTTTGCCTGTTCTTGGTGAGAGGGATCCCAAATCTTTGATTTTTGTCTCCATAAATAATGATAATAATAATATAAATGAGACTTGTTATGTTATTTCCCATTTGTATGGTTTATTTACTCAATTGTACAGCGCTGTGGTATATGTTGGCGCTTTTTAAATAAGAATAATAATATTAAAGAGACTTGTTATGTTATTTCCCATTTGTATGGTTTATTTACTCCATTGTACAGCGCTGTGGTATATGTTGGCGCTTTTTAAATAAGAATAATAATATTAAAGAGACTTGTTATGTTATTTCCCATTTGTATGGTTTATTTACTCCATTGTACAGCGCTGTGGAATATGTTGGCACTTTATAAATAATAATAATAATATTAAAGAGACATGTTATGTTATTTCCCATTTGTATGGTTTATTTACTCCATTGTACAGCGCTGTGGTATATGTTGGCGCTTTATAAATAATATTAAGGACAAAAATCAAAGGTTTGGGATACCTCTCAGCAAGAACGGGCAAAGGCTGAAATAGCCGGCCCTATAGGTTGTAACCTACTCAGGAGAGGAATCACTGTTTTTTGCTCGCTTGCACCATTACAGAGGAAACCTCTCCATTAGCACATTAGACTGGTCCCACCCATAAGGGCAGTCCAGATCCAAATAGCCTGGCAGGTCTCCTCTTTACAAAGAACACAGTGACCACAGACATAAGTTTCAGACTTCAATTGCCTTGTCAGTACGGTACAGCTAATATCCCTCTAGGTGCAGCGAGCTAGGGACCCACGTCTGGGCATACCCTGATTACTCATGGAGACAAAAAACAAAGGTTTGGGATCCCTCTCAGCGAGAACGGGCAAAGGCTGAAATAGCCGGCCCTATAGGTTGTAACCTACTCAGGAGAGGAATAACCGTTTTTTACTCGCTTGCACCATTACTGAGGAAACCTCTCCAATAGCACATTAGACCTTTGTTTTTGTCTCCATGAGTAATTAGGGTATGCCCAGATGTGGGTCCCTAGCTCGCTGCACCTAGAGTGATATCAGCCGTACCATACTGACGAAGCTATTGAAGGCTAAAACGTACGTCTGTGGTTGCTGTGTTCTTCGTGCAGAGGAGACCTGCCAGGCTATTTGGATCTGGACTGCCCTTATGGGTGGGACCAGTCTAATGTGCTATTGGAGAGGTTTCCTCTGTAATGGGGCAATCGAGAATAAAACGGTGATTCCTCTCCTGAGTAGGTTACAAACTATAGGGCCAGCTATTTCAGCCTCTGCCCGTTCTTGGTGAGAGGGATCCCAAATCTTTGTTTTTTGTCTCCATAAATAATGATAATAATAATATAAATGAGACTTATGTTATTTCCCATTTGTATGGTTTATTTACTCCATTGTACAGCGCTGTGGAATATGTTGGCACTTTATAAATAATAATAATATTAAAGAGACTTGTTATGTTATTTCCCATTTGTATGGTTTATTTACTCCATTGTACAGCGCTGTGGAATATGTTGGTGCTTTATAAATAATAATAACATTAAAAAAACTTATGTCATTTACCATTTGTAAGGTGTATTTACTCCATTGTACAGCGCTGTGGTATATGTTGGCGCTTTATAAATAATAATAATAATAATATTTTTATTTATTTTTTTAATTTTTTTTATTAATAGTAATTTTTATTGTATTTCACAAAATTAAAACATGGTATTTGCAGATCACAACAGTCTTCTTGTCATTTGTCTAATTTTCTTTTACATTTCACACATTATTGAACAGCATAACAAAACAACCATCATTAAAGATTAAATCTTGGGTGTGATTGTCAGATTTCTAAACATTGGTTAATTTACCATGACATAACCATTTCTTAAATATACTTTGGGAAATTTGTTAGTACTCATTACCAAATATCAGATTTAAATTAAAATGATACGAGTAAACATAAGTAATAGATAATAAATGATAATATTATCAATAAGTAATAATATAATCGATAGATATTTGTACAATCAAAACATTAAAGATGTGGGTGAAAACAGTATATAGGAGAGAAAAAGGAAATCCGAAGAAGTAAAGGTGGGGGAGAAGCACGGAAACCACTGCTGTGTGTGTTGTCTTCCACTAACAGCTTTCGTAGTGATCGGTGTTTGTTCAATTAACTGGATTTTGTGCACTTGTCGCTGGATTGGAATATGAGGTCCATAACTGTAAAATCTCTTCATATTTGGTCATATTCCCAACTGTTGCATAGTGAAGGTTTTCTGAATGGAGATTTAAATTAATAAGGTTGTGTAGTTCTTGCTTAGTGGGTATTTTCTTTGATTTCCAATTTCGTGCTATTAAGACTTTTGCTGCTAGTAAAATTTGGCCCGTCATCATTTTAACTGACCACGGATTGCTTGTTGGAAAAATATGAAGTAATGCTAGCTCAGGGCTAGGAGGGTAATTGATATTTGTGATCTTGTTGATGATATTGAAGGTGGTCTTCCATAATTCCTTTATGTGTGGGCACTCCCACCAGATGTGGAGCATGGTACCTGGGTTATTACAGTTCCTCCAACATAAATGGGACACTGATCTGTACATTTTGGCCAATCTGCTTGGAACTAGGTACCATCTGTATAATACTTTTCTAGCAAGTTCCATATGGTTGGCGCAGTGAGAGATCTTCTTTGGGAACATAATAGCTTGACTCCATTGCGTTGGCGTAAGAACCCAGTTCCTGTTCCCATGATTTTATAAAAGGTAGGTTTGTAGACAGTATAGGTTGCATGGATGAGGAATAGCAGATTGATAGGATCTTTTTTGTTTTGTGTATATTTGCACATACTGTAGTAATTTGATGTGGCGTATATGATTGGTCTGTAAGCATACTTGGATATGAATTAAGGGCATGTCTCACTTGCAAATATTTGTAAAAATCTGCTTTGGGAATATGATATTGGGTATGAATTGTATCAAAAGATTTCAGTTGCGAGTTTTGATAGAGGTCTCCTAGAGTTGTAATTCCTTTTGTGTTCCAGGAGTCTAGGTTAATATTTTGTATACATAGTTCTAAACTTCTGATAGGAGTTGCAATTGTGAATTTGTGGAGTTCACTAATATCGGCGGCGAACCGCTTCCAGGTTTTGTATGACAGATTGGTGCTTGAGAGTGGGAAGGTTATATTTCTTTTGGGGACCTTTGTTGACCATAGTAGGTGACAGACTCTTCTAGGAGCTACTAGTATATCCTCTATGTCTACCCACGCTATAGTATTTGGCTGAACATGATGTAGTAATGTTTGGGCCATTCTAGCCGCATAATAATATTTAGGGATTGAGGGTACGTTTAAGCCTCCTTGATGTATTGGGAGCATTAACCACTTGTTGGCTATCCTTGTGGGTTTATTTGCATGTATGAACCTATGTATAGTGACCTGAATTTCTGCCAGCATAGTTGGTGGTACGTATACCGGAAGGGTTCAGAACATATACAGGAATTTGGGGAGGATCATCATTTTGATGGCCGCTATTCGACCCATCCAAGTGATGAATAATTTCGACCATTCATTCAGTTCTTGTTTCACTTGTTTCCATAAGGTTTTTATGTTATATTCCACTAAATCATGAGGGTCATATGTTAATTTCGTTCCCAAATATGTCACATACTTGTTGCGTCAGTCAAATTTATATTTAAGTTTAAGAGTGGTTATCAGATTCGTATTTAATCCTAGTGGTAGGGCTTGTGTCTTTGATTTATTTACTTTGTGATATGATACTGCACTAAAGTTTGTTAGTGTGTCTTGAAGCTGTACTAATGATGTTTCTGGCTCAGTTAGTGCAATTAATATATCATCAGCAAAAAGTGCTAGTTTTGAATCGTATTGTGGGGTGAATGGAATTCCTCTGATGTCAGGGTGGGCTCTAATGGCTGCTGCTAAAGGCTCCAGAGCCAACACATAAAGGAGTGGGGATAGCGGGCAGCCCTGTCTAGATCCATTCGTTATCATAAAGGGTTGAGATACAAACCCTGCATAGGATACAGACGCTGATGGAGACGAATACAAGGCCATCACTGCTTTGATATATTCCTCTGGGAATTGAAATTTTAAAAGTACTTTTCTCAAATAACCCCAGTGTAGGCGATCAAAAGCCTTTTCCGCATCAATAGCAAGGAGGAGGCTAGGTATTTTTTTGATTTTACCCAAGAAATCATATTTATCACTTTTCTGGTGTTATCCGATGCTTGTCGGCCTCCCACAAATCCTACTTGGTCATAATGTAACATTTTAGGGAGTATCTCTTTAATTCTGTTTGCCATTATTTTAGCATATAGTTTTGTATTTGTATTTAATAACGAAATTGGCCTAAAATTTGGGCATAGAGTTTGAGGTTTCCCCGGCTTGGGGATGGTTGTTATATATGCAGACAACATGGATGGAGGGAAATATCCTTTTGTGCTGCATGTGTGGAATGTTTTAAGTAAATAAGGGGCTAATACATCTGCGAATTTTTTGTAATACAAATTTGTAAACCCATCTGGTCCTGGTGCTTTGTTTAGAGGCAGGTGGGATATGCATGTCCCCACTTCCTCTAAAGATATGGGTGCTGTCAAATTTTCCATTTGTTGTGTGGTTAGGGAAGGAAGGGAGATTTTGTTCAGAAATTGTTCTATAATTTCTATCGTTGGTTGAGGGGTAGATTGGTCCTCTGATAAATTATATAGTTTGGAATAGTATTTTGCAAAGATGTTAGGGATGTTAGCTGGGTTTACAATCTTTTCTCCTGTATCAGAATATATATATGGGATAGCCTGTTTTGCTTCTTTTTTACGTAAGCGTTTAGCTAAAAGCTTTCCTGCTTTGTTGCCATGGTTATAGTAGGTTTGTTTTAACTTGGTAAGCATCAATTGCGTTTTGTAAAGTTGCATATTGTTAAGTTCAGTTTTAATTAGATTGATATGCTTTGTTCTTTGTTTTGTAATTGTTGTTTTATTTAGCTTCTCTAAACTACTCAATTCTTCCTTGAGGGACGTTAATTTTTGTTCTCTTACTTTTTTAGCATGGGATGCTTTTGATATGAAAAGTCCTCTCATAACCGCCTTATGGGCTTCCCAGATAACTTCTGGTTGCATATCCGTTGAGTCATTTAATTGAAAATATTCAGATAAGACCTCAAGGGCTGCAGTTTGGGTCGTTGTCATTGAGAATAAGGAGTCATTCAATCTCCAAGAGCTTCTGCCTTTATAAGGGAATTGCTCCGTTAGTGTTAGGGTAATTGGAGCATGGTCCGACCATTGTATGTCTCCTATATTACATTCCGATACTCTTTGTAGGGTATCTTTGTCTAGGAAAAAGTAGTCTAATCTAGTATAAGATGAGTGAACAGAAGAATAAAACGTGTAGTCCTTTTCAGGACCATGCATAAGTCTCCATGCATCGTATACCCTGGCTTCTAGACAGACGTTTTGCATGATTTTACTTTGCGCTAACACGCTACGTAAATGTCGCGCTGTCATTTTAGTTGTGGTGTCTAGACTAGGGTCTGCCAGCGTGTTAAAACCACCACAGATAATTAGTGCTCCCACCCTGACATCTAGTGCTTTTTCTATTACACTACGTAAGAATTGGGCTGAGCTTGAATTAGGGGCATAGATATTAACTAAAGTGTATGGGGTGTTGTTAATGGTTAGTAGTAATATTATATAACGTCCTTTTGGGTCTTTTTTTATTGATTGCACTGAAGTTGCCAATGAGTTGTGCAGCCATATCGAGACGCCAGCTTTCTTTTTTGAGTTGGTGGCATGGTATACTATGGGGAATTGTTTGGGGGTAACATATGGTACTTTGTTAGATGCAAAGTGAGTTTCCTGTGCACATAGTATTTGAGCTTTTAAGTTTTGAGCTTCCTTAAAGAATAGGCGACGTTTGTGTGGGGTGTTCAGCCCCTTGACGTTCATGGACATTACTTTTACACTCATTTCTGCTTCTGTGTTTTTACTGTTTGTAATTCTAGCTTTCGTACTAGGTGTTTCCCTATATCAGAGGTAGTAAATGTGTTGTGTCTGTCATGACAAACAGAAGTGTGATCAAAAAACCTTATTATCCCAGGATGGACCTTGATTCCGTGTCTGCTAGTGCGGTTCAGTTGTTCCTGCAGCTTATGGTATGGTTGTACCGGTGGCGTGTTGTTCCGTTTGGAGCCTCTTTCAGACATCAGGTATTGAACATGGGGGGAAAAGAGGAAATTAGTGAAAAAGAGAAAAAGAAAAGGAAAAGAGAAGAGAAACAAAACATTTGGTGCCAAGGAGTGGCACACAGATCCTTGTGCATTGTAAAAAATTACATTAAATACAAATAGATTATTCACTGTACTCACAGTCCTCGTCCCCAGACGAGGGGGTGGATTAATTTTAAACATTTTTAAATTCAAACTTCTGCGTAACTTTTGGACCGGGGAATAGTCCAACATAACTTATTGTTATCTTATTTTAGACCTATGCTTATTCAGATAATTCTAGAGCCTTTTCTATGAATCTATGGTGGTAAATATATTGATGGGGCATATATCATAATTCGACTCTCTTTGTTTGATATATTTAACCCTCTCTTATTAGCAGGATTCCAATGCTCCTATCTTTGCTACCTATCTTACTTAACTGAATACGGTAATCAACTATTGTTGTGGGAGGGGCTAAGGTCAGGAAAAGGAGAGTAGTGTTTCAGATGGATAATACCGTACACATAGAAATTCGGTCAGAGGTGTGCCGAGACCGACGTACCTGGTAGGCCTAGAAGAGGACCCCCCGTGTAATAGAAAGAAAAGGATAGCTAAGAAAAAGGGTTGGGATCAAGGGTGGGAACAATGTCGGTGAAAACGCTGCATGTTGTGGGAGAGAGGCGCTTGATATACTCAGCGCCCCTCCCACAACTACAGGCCAGCCTCCTGGCCTTAACATTTGTGGGAGGGGCTAAGGTCAGGAAAAGGAGAGTAGTGTTTCAGATGGATAATACCGTACACATAGAAATTCGGTCAGAGGTGTGCCGAGACCGACGAACCTGGTAGGCCTAGAAGAGGGCAAAAATGAAAGTCATAAATTATACAACCAGTTTATTATCAATATATCCGAAATACAGATTACAATGCAAGTTTGGCAAATGCTTGTTTAATCTCTGTAGTTGGTTGTGGAATGTAGACTGAGAAACAGGACGAGCGCCATCTACCCATCCTTTTGATAATGTGAGCGGGGACATTGTTTTTAGAGGCTGCTGATGCAGCTCCGATTCTGAATGAATGCCCTGAATATGACAATGGGTTTAGTCCAATCCTGACTAATAACAATCTGACATATTTAACAAAACTTATAGATGATAGAGGTTTGCTAGGAAAAGGTAGCAATGGACTGTCCCTTGGTTTGTGTGCCAAAAAAAGTGACAATGTATTCAAAGCTACAACTGGACACCAAGGTGAATCGGTTTGATAAAAGGGGATTTGTACACCTGGGCCTGTCTGGCATGTTTTGGTATGAGCAAGAGATAAAACGTAGTGGTCATCTACCCAACATAAATCAGATTTTTTAAGGTAGGTGGTAGTGTTGGATGTGGTAGATAGCTCCCCTGGTCTCATAAACCCGTAGAAAGCCAAGAATATTGCTGATTTGATGATAATATTGGTACCGGGTTCGAAGGGTCTGGCATCAATGCTTTTGATTAGTGCTCTGAAAATATCTCCGTGTATAGGTAGCCTGCTTGGTGCTGTTTGACGATTTATCTTTATTAGGCCTTTAAGGAATTTTGTAAATGGGTTGTGAGTTTAATAAAGAGGGTTTGTCTGGAAATAATATAGAGATGTGGTGTTGAACACCTGATAGGTACAGCTTGATTGTGCTGTATGATAGTTTCAAAGTTTTATGGCAATATGCGCCGAAATGCCAATAGAATTTTAACAGAGGTAAGATCTGCTGGTGGGATGGAATTCAGAAAGGTGTGATATATCGACCATGCTCTGTCGTATGACTTGATAGTACTGTTTGATAAAGCTTTTTTTAATGATTGCGTTGGCCATGTCCACGTGGTGTATTAAGTTAAAGTGAGCTGTTCGAAGTCGGGCGGGGGAGTAGGTGTGGGATCCGCCGTGGGATGGATTTTGAAAAATTTCTGAAATTCAAAACGGGACAAAGCGTCAGCTGCTATGTTCACAGAACCTGCCACGTGCTCACAAACCAGGAAAAATTTATGATATAACGAGAGCCAGGTTAATTTCCGCATGAAACTCATTAAATGATGGGAATTTGATCTGCCTTTATTTATGATATCCGCAGTTACTTGATTGTCTGTAAAATAAATGACCGTGAGTCCAGTCCACTCATGTCCCCAGGTAACGGCAGCAGCAACAATGGGGTATATTTCGAATAGAGGTGAGGATTGTTTGAATTCTGGGATATTCTCAATTTGTGGGGGCCATTCCCCGCACAGCCATTTGTTTTGAAAAATGGCCGCGAAACCTCGTGATGCGGCTGCATCCGTGAAAATGTTAGGGGAGAATTCGTTCTGGACAGGAAAGAACATGGACCTACCATTCCAATTTCTGAGGAACCTGGACCACATTACTAGATCAGATTTTGCTTCATTATCAAGGCTGATCATGTCTGATGACTCGTGGCTATTAGATAGTAAGTTCAGGAGGTGTGATATGAAAGACCTACCCTGTGGGATGATGCGCATAGCGAAATTTAGGTGACCCAAGAGTGCCTGTAATTGTACTCTTGAGCAAGTGGGTGATGCCATGAAGCTGTCAATCTGTTGTTGAATCCTACTAAGTTTGGCTGCTGGGAGACTGGCCTCCATACGAACAGAATCTAAGACTATGCCCAAAAATTCGATGGAAGTGTCTGGGCCTGCAGTCTTGTGTTTGGCAACTGGAATTCCTAATTTTTCGAATAGGTTGAGCAGCCTGTCTAGGCTGGAGGGTGATGATTGGGGTGATTCTATAGTTAGAAAATCGTCTAGGTAGTGTAGTACCAATGGGCACCGAGTGACATTTAATAAAATCCAACACAGAGTTTCTGCGAATAAGTCAAATAACTTGGGACTACTCCTGGAGCCAAAGGTTAATCGGGTAGAAAAATAGTACCAGTCTTTCCACTTAATACCATGTAGATGCCATAATTCGGGATTTATTGGTAGTAGTTTGAAGGCATCTGTGATGTCTGCCTTGGCGAGCCATGATCCTATCCCTGACCTCACTATAGCTTGAATGACATTGTCTACTGAAGTGTATTTAAGCGAGAATTCTTCTGCTGGAATAAGGGAGTTGATACTAGGATGACACGAGTTGTGAGGGGCTGATAAGTCGAAAATTAGTCTCTTTTTCTTTGAATATTTCCCTGTGGCTATACCAATGGGGCTGATTCTCCAAGTGGGGAAAGGGGGTGACTGAAAGGGACCTATTAGGTAACCTTTCTCTAGTTCACTTGCCAACAGGATGTCTACAGAATCGGGATCAGTCAATCCGGACCTAAGGTTGGGGCATTCCAGTGTTTGTTGGGGAAGAGCAATAATACCCGTGTTAAAACCTGCTGAAAAACCTGAAATTAAAAACTCCACAAGGTCGGGTGAAGGGTGAAGCTTTAATTTTTCCCTTAGGAAATCTACCTTAACTGGGGATAGTCATGATTTGGAAAAAAGTTTAACTGGACACATTGTTTTCGGGTGGGCCCTATGACAGCCTGTGCAGTTGTGCAGCAGTCTACACAGACTGAAATTGCAACCGGTGGTATTGAAATTGTTGCAGATCTGCGATTTCCCGAGGAAAGAAATAGGTCTCCCTAGTCTATCGTGTGTTTTGGCGGATGAGGGGAGAGGGCCCAAGGTTGGTGGTGCAGACAAGCCTGCCGTACTGGTGGAGGGTTGATTAACTGCTGACGGGCAGAAATTGACTGTATGTGCTGTTGATTGGCACTGACTGCAGGCTGGAGTTTTAAGTCCTGCGAAATGCCTGCAGAACAGCTCAGTATCTATTTGACTCCAGTCCGTGAGATAATTGAACTGAGCCAACGCTGCTGCTGCTTTTGCTGAAAAGGACCTGTGGTAATCATAGAACGCATAACCTCCGTATTTATGCCCTAGTTCCACAACTTTGAACAAGTAATGGTCTAGCTCCTCCCTCCTATTAGGGTGAATTGCACAGATTACGTCCCTATATAGGCTAAAGGCCAAAACGAATTCTGGTATAGAGAGTTTACTCCCAAGCCTCGGGTCTTTGGCTCTTAGAACTACTGACACTTCCCCGCAAGAAAATGCTCTATTGTCTGCCAGATCGTGTGAGCTAAGCAAGAGGGACACTAAGTTGACGTCCTTCCCTTCCAGGATGTCTTTCCGGAGGTTACTTTGAATGAAGTGTGCCGGTGTGATGGAGGGAGATTTGCCCGTGAACCTACCTGCCTCCAATGACTGCGATAAAGGGGTCTGTGAGATGAGTGGAACTTGAGGAGACGGTAGGGAGGATATTTGCATGGTAGGTCTGGCCTCTAAATTATCCAGCCTGTTTTGTATGGAAGCTACTGACGTTACCAAAGTGGTAAGCATGTCTTTTAACTGGCCCAATTCTTCTGAGGCCCTAAGAGGGGGGCTGGGTCTAGCAAGGGGCGTTGAATGTCCCGGAAATAATAATCGAAATAATTCTGCCTTCCTGGCTGTAGCCGGGAAAGGTATCCCTCTTCTTAACAGTTCTGCTGTTAACTTTGGGATGGTCCAGGCTCTAAGAGATGGCGTAACCGTGGCATCTGACCTTGGGACAGGCGAAGGTGGTATAGGGGACTGATCCTCGTGCTCGGAAAACATTGACCTGTCTAAAAACACAGATGAAACCTAATAAATCTATCTGATCAATGGGTTTGATAAGTCTGAGTTCTGCGATAGAACGGTGCTTATGTCGTGCTCTGCGATAGAGCGGAAACTAAAAAACGGCTCTGCGTTAGAGCGGGAGTGCAACGTATGGGAGGCCTATCTATCGTGATGAAGAGGCGAAAAACTAAATTCGAGTGACTTGCCCTCCGGCGAGGGTAGGGATAATGCCTCTAAGGGAAGGGGAAAGATGCTGATATGCTATGAAATACAAACCTTCCATAGTATCCTGAATGAGGATTTGGTTGAATCGTACAGGGAACGTATTGCTTGTGACAACACTATTGAAATATTGAGGAAACGAAAATGGAGCGTAAATGACAGATCATGACACTATGATTGTATATATTTTCGTATGATTCTTAACAGTAACCTGTATCGTATTTAAGCTGCCTCAAAATAACTGTAATTTAGACCTTAAACTAACAGACTTAATTATTGTCAATATGCATATCTAACAGAGTTAGTTTGTACAGGATTAAATATATAAGCCTATAAAGAGCTTCCCACCCATAAAAGATTTCCTTATTAATTGAAAGTTCAAATCCTATAACATAAAATAAGCAATACACATTTATTAAAAGTAATTGTAAGCCTTATCATAATTCAACACCAAAAGATAATTATCGAGCAAGCGAGCGTGTGCCGGCTGAGGGGGGGGGCTCTGTTTTGTATTGTTTCTTGTCCTTAGACTTGTGATTCCTGCAATCCGTGGAGTTACAGTATAAGCATATTGATCTGAAGCCCATATTGCATGAACAGGAGGACTCTGGCTGCAAACCTAATCAACTTATTTCAGTGTAAGCATTTAACCATTTATAAATGTTTTATTGCAGCAGAACCACTAACACCTGCTGCCTAATAAATACTGTACCATGTAATGTAATCCATCCACACCCAGGCTAAATGATAAGCAATGCAAGGCATGAACTTTGTGCATCCAAACTACCACTCCTATGATGCTGAGCCAGCCATTCAGCATATAACCCAGCACATTACACAATTTAATGGTACTCGTTTTATAGACCCCAGAATGATTGCCGAGGTCCATGTCAGGAATCGAACCTGCAATCCTACAATTCTACACAGAACCAATACAGGGGTTAACCATTGTTGAGGGCAACGGGGGGAAGGTAAGAGGCGGTATGAGGGGAGCGGCGGGGGTAACAAGGTGGCCACGTAGGGGGAGGCGAGAGGTGGCATGAGAAACGGCGGGTGATATGAGAAAAAACCCCAAACGGAGAAGGGGATGTTTCCCCTTTCTCCGATTACCTGAATTCTTCTTTGGATCCTTGGATCGTGCAGCCGTTGAGTCTTCCGCGTCGCAAGGATGACGTCAGACCGGAAACTGTTGTCGCCCGGAAGTGACAACAACAATGTCGGTGAAAACGCTGCATGTTGTGGGAGAGAGGCGCTTGATATACTCAGCGCCCCTCCCACAACTACAGGCCAGCCTCCTGGCCTTAACATATATGTCTTTCCCCCTTACTCCTTATAAAGGAAATATTATATTAAGGCATTATGGGATTTAGTCGTGTATCCAGAGGTTAGTAGACAGATCACTTATTATAGCCGTAGTTTGGGAGAGATCTCAATTTGGCTGTCCTTGTCTGCTTAATGGATCCTGTTGTCTTCTTCCTTCCTGTAACATTTAAAACCACCAAGTTAAGGATAAGGATACATGGATCGTTCACAGCTATCTACAGCAGTCTTAGATAATTCAGCTTCTCCGATGTTAGAAATCTTGCTGTATATTGTTATGTACGGGGTTCCAAAGGTTTTGGGCTTATAGTCCTACGATCAACCTTCCGAGATGATGTATCAGGTAAGTTATTCCGACCCTGGGTTGGGTGATGCTTGGAGTGAGGTTCTTTTCCCTTTCGGTGGAACTACATTCCATTCTTTTTCTAGTCTCGGTTTTTTGGGCATAGCAGGATCTCCTGGGTTTTGTATCGGGATGTTCCACTGCTGTAGTATTCGCATGCCTTCCTCTTTTGTGGCAATTGTGGTGGTCGTCCCGTTCCTCGTAATGATGATTTTGACTGGGTAGCCCCACTTGTATTTGATGCCTGCTTCTCGGAAAGCTAAGGTAACATACCTCAGTTCTCTTCTTTGCATCAATGTCGTAGCTGATATGTCCGTAAAGATTTTCACTTTCGTGAAGGGATCTGGTAGGTTACTCTCTTGTCTGCTGGCACGTAAAACCTCTTCTTTGATATGGAAGTAATGCATCCTCAGGATTACATCCCTCGGTACCTCTGATGGTAGGTTACGTGGCTTCGGGATCCTGTGGATTCTGTCTATGAGTAGATCATGACTTGAGGTTTCTGGTAGGAGTGTGGAAAATAGTGCTGAGGCCCAATCTTGCAGTCGCGTTGGATGCACTTCCTCTGGGACCCCCCGGAGTCTCAGGTTATTCCGTCTCGATCGATTTTCAAGATCTCCTACCTTCTCTGTCAACCATTTCACCTCATTTTTCAGCTTATCCTGGTGGTCAGCTAGAGAATTCTGTACTGTCACCGTG